>PVHT020000165.1:17382556-17407921 GCA_004024745.2 Catagonus wagneri | reverse complement strand
TCCTCTTTCCTGTAAAAAAGTGGCAAAGGTGTGGGCTTAGTCATTCATAAGCAGGTGAGAATGAAGCTTGAAAGGGCCCTGGGTATTTGCATTGGGCGGGGGTGGGGGGGCGGGGGGGGGAGGCGGAAATGCTGTTTTGGCCAAGAAATCTCCAGCCCTGGAAAGGCTGGCAGGTGGAAGGCAGCATCTGGAAGGCTAGGTGGGGCTTATCTCCCTCCCCACCCAAGCAGAACAGTTCATTGGCCCCCCTCCTTGAAGTGCCGTCCTCCGGTTTGCTCACTAGGAGCATCTCACCCACTTGGAAACCACAGCATGGGGTGTCTAGGGACTGGTGTCTGCTTCCAGGTTCCCCCTCAGCCACAAGCTGTATCCCCTGGGGCAGTGACTTTCCTCACTGTGCCTCAGTTTCATCATCTGTTAAATGGGAGCATGAGCGCTTTCTCCCAGGGAGGTGGTAGTCACAACTGCTGATTAAAGTGCTTCCATGTGCCTCTGCTCCTAAGAGCGGGAGAGATGTCAGGGAAAGCAGGGGAGACTCAGCACCCTGCCTCACAGGAGGATCCTGTAGTGGCAGAGGGGGACCCAGGGGGGTCATCACGGATCGGGGACCCTTTGGTACCCTCTGCACACTCATAATTCTTCAGTCACAGATAGTAGCTTGCAATGTCCCATATCCATGACCTCCTGTGGCTCTCACCTTCCACCTTGGTGGGGTGTGGGTGGGTGTGTGCAGGGGTGTGGTGACGGCCACAGGACTGAGGCTTGGGTAACGAGGCGTGCTTTGCCCGAGATCCTGCATCCAGCAGAGTCAATTTGTTGAGGAATCACGTCGGGTTTGAGTCCCAGGCAGGGTGACCTAAGCCAAATCACTTCACCTCGCTGAGCCTCGCTTTCTTTATTCATACAGTGGGGACCGCTCACAATCGTTTTGAGGATTGAATAAGTTGAGCGAGATGCAGGATGCCATTCCAGTTCTGATAATTTTCAGAGTCAGAACATGCTCATCTTGGTTCTAAGGGACCATCCTTGGGGAAGCGGATTTTTCTTCCTCTCATCCTACTTCTCGTGCTTTCCCTGCTCCCTCCTCCCCCATCCTCGCCTAGCACAGTCCCTCTCTGATGTCTTCCGGGTTCTGCTCTAAGCACCATGAGCTCAGGAATGAGCTGTGCTTCTCTCTTAGTTCATTCAAGCTGCTGAAGCCAAGTACCAAAGTTCTGGGGAGATTATAATCAACAGTCATTTATTTCTTCTGGTTTTGGAGGCCAGGGCGCCAACAGCAGTGTTGGGTTCTGGAGAGAAACTTCCTGGTTGCAGCTTGCAGGCCGCTGCCGACTTCTCGTTGTGTCGTCACACACGGTGCAGCTCTCAGGTCTCTTTACAAGGGCACTGATCCCGGTCATGAGGGCCCCGCCCTAGGACCTCATGGCCTCCCAAAGGCCCCACCTTCTAACACCATCACATGGGGATTAGGATTTCAGCATGTGAATTTGGGGGAAGGGACACAGTCCGTCACAGCCTCCTTCACCTCCTTAAGCCCAGCACACGGCACAGCCCCTTACCCTGTGTAAGAACTATTAAGGGCTGGATTTCAGCATGTGGCGGTTCTGCGCTAAGCACTTCCTCCTCATCTTCTCATCCCTCACAGCCCTCCGAGATAGGAGCTGGTATTCTCATCCCCATCACAAGGACAGAACTGGAGTTCTGGAGTTTACGAGGAAAGTAAGTTGCCACCAGGGCTGGCAAGAGAGGCAGCCAAGGTGTAAAAATTTAGGGGGCATGCAGTCACGGGGTTGCATTTCCTTATATTTTGTATCCCAGCCCCCCCCCCGACACCCAGCCTCATTCTAGTCTAGCACTGCTGCCCAGAGTCACCCACGAGGGAGTAGTGGTGCCAGGGTTCACACCCACGCCCATGTGACTCTGGGGCTCCTAACCACACAGTGGGCTCTGTAACTACTCGCTGTTTATAAAGCCAGGAGAGCACTGGCCACGCTAAATCCAGGCTGGCTGTCCCATGGCTGTCATTGTTACCTTCTGATGCTCAGCCCTTCCTTTCAACATCCAGAGTTAGGGAGCGGCCGCCCATGACTTATCAACAGCACCCCATCCGGCTTTCCCCAGCTGGGACCCCTGTGCTAACATTTTCCAAGCTCTCTTGCTCAACTCTTATCAATGACCAACTCCTGTGCACTGTGCATCAGAGAGAAATGGCTGCCCCTGACTTTACTGCAGGCCGCTGTTGTCCATTTATAGGACGTGGGGGCCTTAATGCTGTTTCAGTTACTGTGGCCAGCATCTCCGCCAGCTGCACAGGAAAGCTATAGAAACCTTCGGTCCCACCCAAGAGAAGGCCCAAGAAATGTCTTTCGACGAAGGCCTCTGAGAAAGCAAACTGCTTCACAGGGAATTTTGAGGGTCAGCTTGCCCCTCCCCTGCCGCATCCCCTCGTTTGGACAGTAACAGCTCCTGTCTCCGAGACCGTTCCCCAGGTTACAGCTGAGCGGCAGGGTTTGACTGCAGGGTGGCAATTAGCCTGATAAGGCCATAACCTCATCGTCCTGCTTCTGGCCAGAGCAAAGAGACCAGCCAGCTGCAGCCTGCCCCTGCAGACACCCTCTCTGGGACCTCCCACCCTGGACTTAGAGTCGGGAACCTAGTTCAAGGCCTTGGGCGAGCCTCTTTCCTTCTCTGGGCCTCTAATTGCCCATCTGTGCAATGGAGCATAGTCTGACCTTCGTGGGCTTGTGAGGTAATAGGGGAGAAAGCTGCTTTGGAAAGAACCCTGGCAGCAGTGCCTTGCTGACCACAGACAAACGTACAGCTGGGGTCTTTTCTGGAGTATTTCTGAAGGAGTAGAGGTGAGGACACTGGCCAGGGAGCTGGATGGCCCTGGAGTTCTGAGTCCCGGCCCCCACGGCCACTAGCTGCGTGCTCCCAGGCAGCTGCCTGCGTCCGCCTCTGTAAGAGGACGCAGTGTCTGCCTCTTGCCCTCCTAGCACGTGGTTATGTGAGGCAGGGACGCGTGAGGCTGGAACCCCTGGTGGTTAAGATCACAGGCTACAGATCAGAGGGACCTGACCCCTTACTAGCTGTGTGCCCTTGGGCAAGTTACTTAACCACTCTGAGCCTCCATTTCCCCATCTAAAAAATGGGGAGAATGGTAGTTCATACTTAGAGAGTTGTCGTGATGCTTAAATTAAGCAAAGCACAGAAAGCGTTCAGCACGATGATGGCACATGGTGAGGGGACCGAGAACAGCTGTGTAGTCGTGAGCATGTTCCTAACTTTGCTTCCTTGAATCTGGTCTCCTTGTCTGAGAGGTGGGGCCAGGTAGAGCTTAGGCTTCCAGAATATACCATGGAATGGCAGAAGGGCTCCAGCAATTCTCAGCTCAGTGTCAGATGAAGAAAGACAGCTTTCTATCCACAAGCCTCTATCCCTTTGCTTAATGCAGAAATGACGTTGGCCGTGAAGCCAAGTCATCAGCTGTGTGACTCTGGTCGAGTTAGTGAACCTCTCTGTGCCTTGGTTTTCTCATCTGGAAAACAGGATAATGATGTATCTACTTTTTAGAGTTGCTTGAAGATTCAGTGTATTAATGTATTTAAAGTGCTTTAAAGTCGTGCCCAATATCCAGTGAGTACCATGCTCGGTACACATGAGCTTTTCTTTGAATTAGTTTGAAATACTTATTTTCTCCTCACGTTGACTTTGGCTGACCTCCATGTGGCGAAGCTGCGGAGGGTCGGGGGACTCCCGAGGCCTGGCCCTGCCGCTTGCACACTCGGGGTCTCTGGCGAGGCTCCTCCCCATTCAGGGCCTGTTTCCCCATGAGTAGGATGAGAGGGTGAGACTAGGAACATCCCAGAATTCTAGGTCCCAGTGGGGACTCCCGAGGGGCCTGCTTTGCTGACCAGCCCTCAGGGGATCTGGCGGGGCCGAGGTGCCTGCCTTGGCGGCCCCCCTTGTCTCTCTCACTCCGCGGCTCTGGCCCTGAGAGAAAGCAGACCCCAGCCGGGCTGTCGCGCGGGCTGACCCCAGCCCGGGCCCGGAAGGAAGGGCTGTGGCGGGAGCGCAGGGAAGAGGGTCTTTGGGCTGGCAGTTGCACGGAAACGCGTGAACTCACAAGGACAGACACACACGGCAGGCACGTGTGCTCCAATGGGCATCAGCCATCAGCACGAGGCTGTGCCCACCTGCCCCCGAGACAGCGCTGGGCCCACCCAGACGTGGCAGGTGCTGGCCTGGTGCTCTGCACATCGCAGCCCTAAACAGACAGATGTGCTCTGCACATCGCAGCCCTAAACAGACAGATGTGCTCTGCACATCACAGCCCTAAATCCATCGCAGGGGTTTCTGGATGGAACACGTGACAGCTTCACGCAGAGGTGCCTGTCCTCAGCCAGCCCCGGTTTCCCACAGCGCAGCCCCTCCAACTGCTAAAGGAACGGGGAGTTTATCAGTAGCTCCCAGGTGAGCCAGCCTGTCTCAGACAGGTCCATGTTTACTAAAACGTGTCTCATACTCAGCCATAAAAAAAGAACAGAATAAAACATGGATGGAACTAGAGACTCTCATACTAAGTGAAATTAGTCAGAAAGACAAATACCACGTGATGTCACTTTTGTCTGGAATCTAATATACGACACAAACGAACCTTTCCACAGAAAGTTAACCGTGGACGTGGAGAAGAGACTTGTGGTTGCCAAGGGGGAGGCGGAGGGAATGGGGTGGACTGGGAGTTAACAGGTGAGAACTATTGCCTTAGGAGTGGATAAGCAATGAGATCCTGCTGTATAGAACAGGGAACTGTGTCTGGTCACTTGTGATGGAGCATGTTAATGTGAGAGAAAGAGTGTATATGTGTACGTGTGATGGGTCGCTGTGCTGTACAGTAGAAAATTAACAGAACACTAAACCAGCTATAATGGAAAGAAATAGAAATCATTTAAAATTAAAAATAAAATGTGTCTTAGATAAAATGCAACTAGTGGTTACAGTGGAATGACAGGCATAATAAAAATGTATTTGCTTATTTTTAATAAGTTTCTTTTCCAAAAAGCAAATTTAAAAATAAAATCAATTAAGTTATTAAAAAGGCATTTAGGTGTTCGTTGGTGGCTCTGCGGGTCCCTCGTTGTTAGTACTATGGCTTGGGTCACTGCTATGGCAAGGTCCGATCCTTGGCCCAGGAAATTCTGCATGCCATGGGCGCAACCAAAAAAAAAAAAAAACTCTTTAAATAAAAATTTAAGTCAATCAATAATGATACAGACGGGACACAGGTCTAGAAACTCCTTGGGTGCTTGAGATCTGGGACACTATTGACACCATTTGGACCAAACCCCTTGTTACCATTAAGGCAAAGGAAAGAGTCTTTCCCAAGACGAACTCTTACCTGGGGCCCCAGAGAGCAGGGCTCTTGGCTCTGCCTCCGACTGGCTCCATGGCGGTGAATGAGTTACCTCATCCCCGACTTCAGATTTCCCTGTATCAGTGGGAAATTTATACCCATGCTACTTGCCTCCCAAGGCGGCCGTGAGGACGTGAGACAGAAGCAGGGAAGGGGGAGCACCTTGCAAACGGATTTAGGGCGTTGCCGCAGCCAGACACAGAGCTGAGTCCGGAACCCAGGTGTCCTCACACCCCGTCCCGGACTTACCGCGGGCGGCACTCGGCACCGGCAGGGCAAAGTACAGGTTTCAGAACCAGATGGTGGGGGCTGAGGTCAGTTTCAACCTGCTCATTCGTGTCTTCAGCTTTTTTTCTTTTTGCATGCTGTGTGTGGGATGCAGTGTGAAATCCTGGGAAGGCAGAGTGGAGCTGAGAGAGGTAGAAATTAGCCCAAACATTTTATATATATATATATATATATATATATATATATATATATATATATAAAATACACATATAATATATATATATTTATATATATATAAAATGTATATGTGTATATGTGTGTGTATTTGTATATGGGTATGCATATATATATATATACACACACACACGCACACATACATACACACACACGCACGCACATATACACACACACGCACGCACATATACACATATACAGTCTTTTTAGGACCACACCCACGGCATATGAAGTTTCCCAGACTAACTTCGAATTGGAGCTGTGCTGCCGGCCTACACCACAGCTGTAGCAATGCCAGATCTGAGCCGCATCTGCGACCTGTACCACAACTCACGGCAACACCGGATCCTTAACCCACTGAGTGGGGCCAGGGATTGAACCCACGTCCTCATGGATACTAGTGGGTTTTGTGACCACTAAGCCCCAGTGGGGACTCCCAAACCTTAGATAAGTAAATGTAATATTGAACATGCAGATTGGGGAGTGGGATCGTCTGTGGTCAGCGAGGTCAGCATAGGCTGACCAGGGATGATGATCAAACTGAGGTTAAAGAGAAGTTAAATTGACAGAGGGGATGAAAACGTATTCTAGGCAGAGGACACCAGCAGTGCAAAGGCCCTGGGGCAGGAGGGAGCAGGAGCACTTGAGGAACTGTGTGTGGTTGAGGTCCAGAGTCCCAGGTAAGGCCTCCTCGGCTAGCTGAGGCTGGAGAGCTAGGCAGTGCCAAGCATACCGCACTCAGGAAGGGCCAGTTAGGATTTGGGCTACAACTTGTAAGAGCACTGGAAATCCATTAAGGGCTTTTAAGCAGGGAGTGGTATCCATTTTGATAAGCTCACTGGCTTCAAGTCAAGTGTGGAAGAAAAGAACACAAGGGGGTGCTTCCTTTACAGAAACCAGAACATGCAATAAAGTCACTGAAGTCAGATCGCTCTGGTATTAGGAAAGGCATAGACAAATAGATCCATGGAACATGATAAATAATCCAGAAGTAGATCCCGAGATATAAGTGTTACTATATGACAGAAGAGGTATCTCAGTGGAAAAAGAAATAGTTTATTTCACAAATGATGCAGGCCCAATAATGTAGCCCATTGCAGTAAGTAAAAATGAACCCCCATTTTACACCATCAAATACTGAATTTCAGGTGGATCAAAAATTTTAATGTAAGAGCTAAAATGATAAAAAATATTGTCAGAGATTCTAGGAGGCCACATGTGCCGAAGAGGCGTCAGCAGCTAACTGCTGCCCATAGACCACCTCCATGGCTGCCTTGCACTTTGTTTCTGTTTTAATAACAACTTTATTGAGATATAATACCATAAAAGTCTCATTTAAAGTGTACAGCTCAATGGGTTTTAGTACATTCATAGATATGTGCAGCCATCACCAAAGTCAATTTCATAACATTTTCTTAACCTAAAAAAGAAACTCCATACCCATTAGCTATCAGCCCCTCTCCCCTATCCTCCTCCAGCTCTCAGCAACCGCCAGGCTGCTTTCTGTCTATAGATTTGTCTGTTCTGGACACTTCATAGAGTATGTGTCCTTGCGTGTCTGACTTCTCTCACTGAGTATAATGTTTCCCAGGTTTCGTGGATCAGCACTTTTATAGAGGAATACTATTCCATTGTGTGGCTCTTGATCCATTCATCAATTTATGGCTAGTTGGGCTGTTTCTACATTTTGATTTTTTTGCTGCTGTGAACATTCATGTACAGGTTTTCGATGAACCTATTTAGTTTCTCTTGGGCAGATACCTAGGAGCAGAACTGATGCTGCCTGTTTTTGTAAATAATGTTTCAATGGAAGATGTTTGTTGATGCATTTTCTCTGGTTGCATTCCTGCTACAATGACAGCATCATGTAGTTGCAACAGAGTAATTGCAACAGAGTCTATACACCCCACACTATCTGAAATGTATACTACTTGGCCTTTTACAGAAAAAAAAAAAGTTTGCCAACTCCTGATCTAGAGGCAGGGAAGACCTCACCTTTCAAGGCTGAAAATCAATAAGCTATATAAAAAAAAAGAGATATTATTTAAAAATTAAACTTATATATATATATATGATCATATGTATCATATATGCATTTGATATGTATATGATACATATTTATAAACAAAATTATGTAATGTATAAAAATCTATGTAACCCAAATGTTCCTCAAGGATAAATGGATAAATAAAATGTGATCTAGCTATACAATAGGATATTATTATATATAATATAGTAATATATATTACATATTAAATAACATGTCTAAATATATATATATATAATCTTTCATATGGCAAAAGATACTAAAAATAAAATCACTGGGCAAATAGTTGAACTTGGAAGTAACGGTAACACTGACCACAGAGAAGGGATTCCTACCTTGTGTCACTCGGGGTCCTGGTAGGAGATGGGTGGCACACTGAAATTGAGTAGGTGAAGGAGATGTCGTTTTCCGCCGTGTGGGCCGGGCTGAGGAAGCACGCGCGAGGAGGTGAACGAGAGCTGGTGTCGGAAGCGAATCGTTTCTACTTGGGACCTGTGCCCGTCCAGAGGACGGGGAGAGCTTGGGAATAAATTCCCCAGCCTCTCTTTCCTCTTGCCCGGTGACCTCCAACAGTGCCTCCCTTTGCCAAGTCCCACTGGAAGCTGAGGGCTGGGAGCTCCATACAGTCCCTGTGGTGTGAGCGGCACAGAGCAGATGGAGAAAGGCAGAGAGCGTGGATCTGGAGCGGCAAGTGGAATGTGTTCGACGTGGAACTTGAATGGAGAGAACATCCCGATAGAAAAATGAGCACGGCTGATGATTAGCTGGCTAATGACTGAGCAAATTAAATGCCCAAAAAAGATTATGAAAAATGTATATATGCTGCTAGTCAGGAAAACGTGAATAAGTCTCGCAATATGACTGAGTTCTGTGTCTGCCAGAGCTGTTGCTGGTGGGGCAGTAAGGAAGGCGGTACTCCCACACACTGCTAGAGGAAATGCGAAGCCCGACAGGTGTTTGGCAAGCAGCAGTTCAACTTTTAGGAATCGACCCCATAGGAATAAAGACACTACTAAGGAAGGACTTATGTGCGAGAATATTTACAGGTGCCTGTCATCTTTTGAATAGCCTCTCTCTAATGTCTGGGAAGATCCTTGTGTTGGAGCTCCACCTCCCCAGTTGAGGAATCTCAAAGTCTCAAAGATGTGCCATCCCAGCCGGCTCCACCAATCAGGTGTGCCCAGTGAGATTTCCCTCATTTTCTGCTGGCTCGGAACAAATGGGGAGGCTGGCTCTGGTGGTCGTAACACCAGTGGCAGTCTCTGAGGGGCTTCAAGGTGGAATTCCAGGTGCATGGTGGCGTGGGGTAGGGGTTAGGGGAAGGCTTCCTGAGACCACAGCTGGTGAATTCACTATTCCCTATTCTGCGATGTGGTTTAAAGCTTTGATCCTAGAAACTGGGCCTCCAGCTGAAACAGTATTGGCTGCTCCTTAGACACCTGCCTAATGCTCACTGTAACACTTTTGCAGTGGTTCAAAATTGGAAGCAGAAAATGACCATCAACAAGGCAACAGCTGAATAAACTGCATTGCATTACATCCACGCAGTGCAGTATTAAGTAGCCATCAAAAAGAATGAATTAGGAGTTCCCATTGTGGCTCAGCGGTAACAAACCTGACTAGTATCCATGAGGATGCGGATTTAATCCCTGGCCCTGCTCAGTGGGTTAAGGACCCAGCTTTGCAGACATGGCTCAGATCTGGCTTGGCTGTGTCTGTGGTGTAGGCCGGTGACTGCAGCTCCAGTTAGACCGCTAGCCTGGGAACTTCCATGTGCCAAGGGTGCAGCCCTAAAAAGACAAAAAAAGAAGAAAAAAATGATGAATTAGAGTTACACTAGCTGATTTTGAAAGTTGTCTATGAAGTAATGTTGGGTGAAGAAGGCAAGGAGCAGAAAACTATAATATGGTCCTATTTTTTTAAAAAAAAGATGGAGTTCCTGTTATGACTCAGTGGTTAATGAACCTGACTAGCATCCATGAGGACGCAGGTTCGATCCTTGGCCTCGCTCAGTGGATTAAGGATCTGGTGTGGGTGTGCGCTGTGGTAAGGGCCGCAGACGTGGCTCAGATCCCGCGTTGCTGTGACTGTGGCATAGGGCAGTGGCTACAGCTCCAATTTGACTTCTAGCCTGGGAACCTCCACATGCCGCAGGTGTGGCCCTAAAAAGACCAAAAAAAAAGAAAAAGTGACAAGGAGTTCCTGTTGTGGCTCAGCAGTAACGAATCCGACTAGTATCCATGAGGATGTGGGTTCGATCCCTGGCCTTGCTCAGTGGGTTAAGCATCTGGGATTGCTGTGAGCTGTGGTGTAGGTCACATATGAGGCTTGGATCCAATGGTGTTGTGGCTGTGGTGTAGGCAGCAGCTGCAGCTCAGATTCAACACCTGGCCTGGGAACTTCCATATACCGAGGGTGTGGCCCTAAAATGCCAAAAAAAAAAAAAAGTGACAAACTCTGTATATGTAAATGTGAATACGCATACGTGCTTAAAATTGAATGAGTCTGTTTAGGGTTGAATGAGTTGATAAAAACACAGGACACACTCTAGGTTGTTGGAGTGTGGGGTGCTTTGGTAAGGCGAGGAGATGGAAAAAGAAATGAAAGAGAAAACTACTTACTAAATGAACTGTACTTCTGATCATTTTAAGGTATTCACATAAAATTATATGTGTATGTTTTTGTCTGTACATGTGTATGTATTGTAGGCATAAGCATAAAGAAATCAAATTTTAAAGGTTTTTAGAGCAGAAGGTCACTGGCTGGTAGCAGGATGGCCAGTTGGGAGGCTCCGCCCTTTCACAGGTCAGGGGACATGGCAGCGTGGACCAGGGGGCTGGCGGTGAGCATGGAGACAAAAGGACGGGCTTGGGCAACACCCGGCAGATCAAGTGGCCTAGACAGGGAGTGGGTTGACTTGTGGGGCGGTGATCGAGAGAAGATTCCCAGGTCGCTGCTGACCAAGTGAGCGTGAACCCCTCCCTTCTCTCACCTTGAAACTGGGTAACGACAGTACCCGTGTCACCGAGTGGTGGGGGCGAGATGAAGGAGCACGAGAAATGTCCAGCAGAGTGTGCCCATCACCCCCTTTCATGCCCGGGTAACTCAGCCAGGAAGCAGCCACCTAATAACCAGAGCCTGCTTGCTAGGGTCTCATAGTCACCCTGAAGACCACGTGTTCTGGGGGTTCACCCAGGGGAGGCTGAGGGCCTGGGGTGCGCCGATCGTCCAGGCGGGGGCGGGGGCGAGACGGTCCAGGGCTGGGTGGGAGGCGAGGGCTCCAGAGGATCCCGGCACCGGACACGTGCGGGCAGGGAACTCCGCCCAGTGGACTGGCTTTGGTCTCAGCGCCCAGGTGTGGCCATTAGAACACGCATGTCCATTCAGTCCAGTCCTGTTATTGAGCGCCCGCTGGATGCCAGAGAGGCCCGCAGGGGCTTTTCCTTAAAAAGCCCCAGAAATACGTGAAGACCAGACAGCAGTAGATCAGGGCCAGATGGGCTGGGCGGATGAATGGGGTTTCAAAGAGGAAGGAAGGGACATGTCCATTAAAGAGTGCTCCTGGATGCCTTGGGAAGGAGGTGACTTTTGAAGGATGAGTAGAATTTGGACATGTGGCCATGGGCAAAATTTTTTCTTCCCTTTTTTTTTTTTGTTCTGAAAAGGAAATTCTTCCCATTCTTAGAGTATCAACTCAAAGGCAGCCTTCCTGCTTACTGGATCCTTCTAGTTGGAATTATTCATGTTTTCCCTGCACCCCCCTTAGCAGAGTGTTATTACCAGTGCCCGACAGTATGCTGTTTGCTCAGTGTCTTCCTGTCTCACTGGGAGGCTTGAGCAGCTTGGGGACGGGGTGATGTCTTCAGAGTTCTTGCCGTAGACCAAGCAGCCTGCGCCTTCATTTAGTGTTCAGAAAAACCGTGTTGAATGAAGGAAGTGTAACCAGTCTTTACAGTAGTATTTATTAGTGGCTAATATTTATTTGACCATTCATGGTTGTGGTGAAATCCACATTTTTAATTTCCTTTTTTCAAGAACCCAGCAAATATTTCCCAGTGCCTTATTTCCCAAATCAAGCCATGAAGATGTGTTTCTCGGATACAAAGAAGAGTCGCTTGTGTATTAAGCCTTCACCACGTGTCAGGAACTGGACAAAGTGCTCTGTAAACTTTATCCATATAACCCTCAAACCAGTCCTTTAAGAGGCTTTTGAAGGTGCCCGTTTCACATCTGGAAAAACTGAGATTTAGCAAGGCCAGCGATTTCTGCAGTAATAGCTGCGGTAAGATCAGAACCCCAAGTCCTCACATACATGCAGTCCTCTCTAGGCATGCTCATGCATGGAAAGTTCCCAAACTTGTAAAATTAGCAATTGGTCTGGGTGACCTGGGACAGCCAAGCCAAGGGCTCGATCGAATCCGTGAACACAAAGACGGTCATTTAAACTTGAGTTCCAGGTCACCCTCATTTGGCAATTGAGAACACAGGCTCAGCAGGCCCCTGTGACCGGCACAAAACACGGGGTCCTTGGTGGTGGAGCTGGATCCTAGGCCCGTCTTTTCTGCTTCCCAGCCTGTGCTCTTTTTCTCCATGCCTCCGGGTCTCTTGGTCCCTGTGCCCTGACTGTGGTCTGTGTGGCGGCTGCATGGCCTGTGGTGGGTCTGCTCTTGGGTTCTGGAGGAAATAGGGGTCTGTTCCCCGTTTCCTTTTTAAAGAATTTTAAGCACCACGTCTCGGGCACTGTGCTAAGCGCTTTTCGTGGAGCAGGGCTTTCACCTTCCGTAAAATCCCACGAGGTAGGCATTGTTATAGCATTCCCATCCAGTTCCAGGGGCACAGAGGCTCAGACAGGTGGAGGGGCTTGCCCGATGGACTTAATTGGGGAGCAGAGGTGCCGAGATTCCATCCTAGGTCCGCTGGATCCAAAGCCCAACTTTGCCAGGCATGCACACAGCAGCCACAGCTCGTGAGGGCCTCTGCTGAGGGCATGAGCCCTGGAGGGCATCGGCCACTGGGGCCTTGGAATTTAAGCATTTATTCCTTTGCCCAAAGGCTTTGGGGGTGATGCACCCTTATTCGTGGCAATTCTAGGCTATGGCGAAGACGAAGACACTGAAGAGGTAAGCAGAGAAGGATACAGCAGTAGATGTAACAGCTGCTAGCACTGGGAGGTAGTCCAGCCCTTCCATCCTTTTCCCCTTCCCCTTTTCCTTCAGATGATTAAGAGCCAGCCTTTGAAGTCAGGCAGACCTGAGTTAAAGTGCTGCTTGAGCAACTAGCTGTGTGGCCTTGGACAAGTCACTTAACCTTTCTGGGCTTCAGCGTCCTCATCTGCAGAACTGGGACAGTGAATGACGCTCTCTCATTGCTGTTATGTGAATCAGGAAATATGCATAAAAGACTTCACACAGGAGTTCCGGCTGTGGCACAGTGAGTTAAGAATCCAGCCTCAGCGGCTTGGGTCCCTATGGAGGTGCAGGTTCAATTCAGTCCCCCACCCAGTGCAGTGGATTAAAGGATCCAGCACTACTGCAGTCGCAGAGGCTCAGATTCAGTTCTGGCCTGGGAACTTCCATATGCTGTGCATGCAGCCATTGGGGGGGGGGGGCACAGTACTGAATACATAGTAAGTGCTCAATAAATAGGAAGCTGTTATTGTTAACTTCTTATGCTCCCAGTTCTTCTCCTAAAGAGCTAAGGGATTCTGGCTAAGACTCTTCTTTATGGGCCTCAGCCTCCCAACTTGTACAGTGAACGCGTTTGACTAGGTCAGTGTTCCCCCAGCTGTGGTGCACTGGTGGTAAGTGGGACGATTTTAAGTGACACAAAGCCAACGTGTGTTATTCTTAAGTCCTGAATGTATTTTAACATGGAAGAGGAAAAAAAATAGAGCTCTGATACCAAGCACGTGATTTCACGGATATTGTTTGGAACGTAGCTAAGGAAAAAGGGAATGATTTAAAGTAAATGCCAAAAAGTAAATAATAGATCAGGTGGTACTGGGATGAAACTGAGAAGGTGGCGCTTGAACAGCCGGGCATGCAGAAGACTAGAGCAGATAATCTGGCTTTGATTGCGTGGCTGGCCAAAGAAACTGTGGCTCGCGGGTGACTTGCCAGAGGGAGCACTTGTTCTGCCCTCTATTTTTAGGTGGCTGGGTCCCTGTAAGGCCCCATTGCCAGGAGTGTAACACCCTTTCAGGAAACATTGCAAAAATGATGTAAATAACTTCTCCTGGGACTTCAAACACGCCATCTCAGATGTATGGTGGGAGATTAGAGGTTGCCAAGGCGCAGCCCCTCCGCCGTTCCCGTGGCTTAGAGGCTTGCTGGAGAGTGGAGATCAATGCTTTGATTTTATGAGCAGCGGGGCCACGTGACCAGGCACCAAATCCTTTGCTTTATGGGTTGTTTACACATTCCTGGTGAGAAATGGTTTACATTCTGGGCCCTGAACACACTCCTAAATCAGCTGCTGGGTTCTTGCTGTTGGAGGTGAAAGAGATCTGTGTGTCGGTGGGCACCAGGAGGCGAGGGGGAGAACTGAGAGGCAGGCGAGAGGAGGGCTGGGGGCCCCCTCGGCTTCCTGCCCGTGGCACCTGGAACCCATTTCTGCATCAGTGGAGGGCACTGTACAGACCTAAAGCAGGGAGGGCCCCGAGGGGTTGCCGCTGCACAGTGGCTGCAGGTGTACCGGGCTCCACTCCGCGCACGCGCACACTAGCTCACCGGGTGCCCCCCCACAGCAGCCCTGGTAGGTTGGAATTATTCTCGTTTTCAGATGAGAAACCAGGGGCTCGGAGAAGCAAAGCAGCTTGTTCCCTATTACGCGGCTGGGGAGTGTCAGGAAGGGTGCAGACCCACTCTAACAGAGGAAAGGCTGAGCTCTCACCACTGTGCTTTCTTGTCCCTGGGGCTCCCTAAGAGCCATCTGAGCTGGAATTTAGAAAGGGTCCCCTGGCTCAGAGATGGAGGATTAGGAGATGGCTCTTCCTGTCTGAGTTTTCCCCCCGCCTTGGTTCAGTCACTGTCTGAGAATCTCATGTCACAGAGTTGACCTTAAAGATCCAATGCACAAGATGCCCTGGGAATTAACTGGCCAAGCTCAGGGTACCTCATGGGCCCATTTGCTCCTTCTGTTCCCACCCCTCTGTCCTCTTATTGTCCCGGGTCCCTTCCCCTTCTGCCCCCTCCACCCTGAGAGGGTCCTCACTGTGGATTCTTCTTCTTGAATCTCCCCCCATGTGCTTGGCACCCACTGGCCCAGCTCTGCCCTTTGCCTGGGCTTCTCCTGGGAAAGCTCTGTGATGTTGGCAGTCTTCTCCAAGCCACTCAGTGCCTTCATCAGCTCCCAAAACCCCGTGGACTCGAGACCCTTCCTAATTCTGACTATTGCCTCCTGAGGTCAGGGCAGAGGGAGGATTCAAAGTTGGAGAGTGGGAGTTCCCATCGTGGCTCAGCGGTTAATGAACCCGACTAGCATCCATGAGGATGCGGGTTCAATCCCTGGCCTCACGCAGTGGGTTAAGGATCCAGCATTGCTGTGAGCTGTGGTGTAGGTCGTAGACACAGCTCAGGTCCCATGTTGCTGTGACTGTGGCATAGCCCGGCAGCTGTAACTCCGATCTCCAATTCAACCCCTAGCCAGGGAACCTCCATATGCCGCGGGTATAGCCCTAAACAAACAAACAAGCAAAATCCCATCAAGAAGTGGAGTCTTTTCCCCCACTCCTTGGATCTGGAGTGGTCATGTGATTTTCCTTGGCCATCAGAACATGGCAGAAGTAACAGTGGGCCAGTTCCAAGCTTAGATCTCAGTGGGTCTTATGCAGTTACACTCATTCTCTTGGACCTGTGAACAACGCTGGGCTATAGCACTGGAGGACAAGAGACGCGCGGAAAAGAGCCTATTATCCCAGCCCTGGGCATCCTGGACTAGTCTATGATCTGTTGGCTGGAAATGCATGAGAGAGCCCAGCCAAGATCAGCAGCGCTGAGCTCAGAGGAACTGGAAGACTCATGGAACTGACCTGTAAACTCATGAGCAATTAATAATAATTTTAAGCATTGCATTTAGGGGAAGTTTATTATGTAGCCATGTCTGATAGGTATCTTTGATTTGCTTAAATTAGTCCCAACTGGTTTTTCTGTCATTTTTAATCAGAAAATTCCAAATTACATAGCTCTAATACCTGTCTCATAGGACTGCCGTGAAGATTAAAAGTGATACCGGCAGAGCACCTGACACACTGGAGGTGCTCAGAAATGATAGCTGTTGGCACTAGTCCCAGTTCATCCTCGTCCGCATATTCCAACCAGAGGCAGGAAGTTCTCTGCTAGTGCAGAGAGCAGAGGCAGGAGAGAAGACACTGGTGCTGCCGGTGGCCGTGCTGTGGCATCCCAGTTCCTTGGCCATCCTCTTCCCCACTGTAGAAGCATCTAGACCAACTTGGGTCTCCATCTCCCGGGACACCTCAAAATGATTCATCTCACTGGCAGCAAGCACGGAACTCAGCCTTCAGAACTAGAGCTCTGTTACTTCGAAAGAGAAACCATTACCCACCACAGCTGCCATTGTGGATGCATTTTTTGAGCTACGTGGGCAATCTCTTTCTTCTGTGTATGCTTCGCAAGTATATACTTAACACGTCAGAGCATGCTATGTATTTAATAAGTCTACAGGGACTCCCCTATTATTTCAATATTCATTATGCAAGGTTCCTAGGGTTACAGGTTTGCAGAAGGAAGCAATAGTGCATTGAAAGATGCAACAATTCACTAATGGAACTGATATTTTTAAAATTAGTCACCTTTCACAATATGCCTCTTTCGTACAGATTTATCTTTCTACCCACTGCTCCAACTGTTTCTCCGTGATCAATACAAAAACAAATTAATAGTACATCTTGACCATTGAGTGAAATTGCAAATATTGTGTACATGTATATACACACACACACACATACATATATATGGATTTCACAAAATAATGAAAACGATGGTCATGAACTACTCACATCCTTGCAAGGCCTACTGGGACAGAGCAGTTAGGCCAGTTAACATTGTTAAAGAGGACATGGCGGTAGCGGTTTCCACAGAGAACAGTCTGACTGTTGAAAGATTACAAGAAACCCTTCGGGAAATTGATAAAACCCTCAAATATTTTTGTCATAATGCTTTTTTTTTCATAAATCATGCTGAGACAAAAGTAAAGTGAAAAACATTGTCATATGATTCAATTAGGAAAAAAAAAATTGTGCCACCAGAGCCCAAACAAGCAGCCCTGGCTTTCTTCGTTCATGCTGAGAATTAACACAGTTGCAATTACTCAAAATTTGATTAAGCATATTTCTGCAGTGTTTGGTTTTGTTTTCCAAGGGAGAGTCCCAATCAGGCTCTGCCCCGCAGACATACACACTTGGGTGTGGAATTTTGGCCGCCACTGTCAGAGGAGTCACAGTAAGCGACTCTGCTGTGTCATTCATCCTGCATCCTTCTGTCTCTGAAGAAATGAGGAGGCCAAATAGCTGCTGGGCGAACGGAGCTGTGGGAGAGCTAAGCAGTGCACACACCTGGTGGAGAGGGTTCCTCCCCGGCTGGTAGCTGGTCTCGGGGGGAGACCAGGGGACCCAGGTTTGCTTCTCCATCTCCCTAAACGCCTCTCAAGACAAGGATGAGATGCTACTGCAGGGCCGAGCTGAAATGCTGAAGGTGAATCTTCAGCGAGATTTCCCTATGATTCAGCAGCTCCACTTTCTCTAGCTTGATACCCCCCTCGAGCTACTTCACTTTCCTGAACTTCAGTTTCCTTGATTATAAAATGGGCATCCAGAATAGTAACCACCTTGGAGAGCAGGATGAAGATGGAATAGGAAAGCGCCTGAAGACGGGGTGCCCGAGGCCTGGCAGCAACTTTTTGGTGACTACAAAAGCCATGAGTGTTGACTGTTCGGCAAATCTTTTTGAAAACCCAAAACTGCGGAGTTCTCATTGTGGAACAGCAGAAAGGAATCCGACTAGTATCCATGAGGATGCAGGTTCAGTCCCTGGCCTCGCTCAGTGGGTCGGGGATCCGGCGTTGCCATGAGCTGTGGTGTAGGTCACAGATACAGCCTGGATCCCCAGTTGCTGTGGCTGTGGCTTAGACCTGCAGCTGTAGCTCTGGTTCAACCCCTAGTCTGGGAACTTCCATATGCTGCGAGTGTGGCCCTTAAAAGAAAATAAAAAACCCAAACAAAAACCCAAAAATGCGAAATAAAAATCCTATATAAAATTGTTAGCCCCTTTCCTACGTACATATATACATTAAAAAAAAATTACGTCCATATCATGCATACCTTGCCTACTTCCTTCCTTCCTCCAGCAGCAGATTGCAGAGTTCCCAAAGGATTATTCTTCAATGCCCATTGCAGTCCTGCTTTGCTGGAGGTGGGGAAAGGAAAACTGAACAGAGTTGCAAAGAGAACGGTCCTGCTCTCTGGGGTAGCAGCCTTCCTCCCTCGTTATAGGGCATGCAGCCCTCCACACCCCTCCCTGCAGGCCTCGGTGGGAAGAGGCGCCCCTGCTCACCCCCTCCCTGCTCACCTCCCAGCCACACCCCCTCCCCCGTGGCTGTCTCCGCCCTGCCCCTTCCAGGTGTTAACTGGGGGAAATTTCAGTCTGGAGTGAATTGTTTACAGCTTACTTGTAACACTTAAAAATAAAAATTCACCATAAACTGACAGATCCTTAAATTTAACTGCCCCAACAGTGCCACTCTAATATTTAAAGCTCCGCTTGAATGGATGTTCTAGCAAAACCACATGGGCTCCCACCCGGCTCCCTCCCTGTGAATTTGAGGAAATGCTGATTGGACGTTTCTTTGGGCTGAAGGCACAGACCCTGCTTGCTCTGGGTTAAACTTTTTTGCAGAGGCTTTTGTGTTAGTTGGTGGATGCCTTAGACCTCAAGTCCTGAGGGTCCTCCTCTGTAGTCCCACAGGAAGCACAGAGACACAGAGCCAGCAGTTGTCAGTGGGCGCTTCGGGCTGGAATCTTAGTTCTGCAAACGACAAGCTGTGTGACCTTCAGAACCTTACCTAACCTCTCTGTGCCTGGATTTCCCCATCAGTAAAATGGGGAACGACGACAATACTTCTTTCTGATTATGAAGCCTAATTGAGTTCATTTATGTAACCTACAGCAATAACTGGAATAGAGCAGGCCCTTAATATGTGTGTGTGTGTGTGAGTGTGTGTGTGTGTATGCGCCTGTACGTGTGTGTGCCTGTACACGTGTGAGACTTTAGGTGCAGAGGGTAGAGTTAATACAACCCCTCACTGTTGAATTGCCTTCAACTCTGCCCCCCAAGCAATATGACCTTGAACATAGTGGAACATATCCTTTATGCACCTGTGTGAAAATTTAACTAGAATCTATAGCCAGGAATGGAATGGTCACATAATATATATGCACTCTTGATTTGACTGAGAACTATAAACTGCTGACTCAAACCCTTGATCTAGTCAGTTTTCTCTCTCTCTCTCTCTCTCTCTCTCTTTTTTTTTTTAGCCGCCTCGTGGCACATGGAGTTCCCAGGTTAGGGTTCAGATCTGAGCTGCAGTTGCAACCTATACTGCAGCTGTGGCAATGCCAGATCCTTAACCCACTGTGCCAGGCTGCGGATTAAACCTGCATCCCAGCACTGCAGAGACACTGCCAATCCCATCGCGCCTCAGTGGGAACTCCCAATTTTTATTGAGTCATTTTATTGTCAGTTGTCAAGAAATCCTTTTTAATTCTTGCTAGGTTTTGACAATGCAAATTACCTTCCTACAATCTGTCATCTCTTTGCTACATCTGTGTTTATCTTCATTTAAAAGCTTGGAGTTCTTGCTGTGTCTCAGCAGGTTAAGAACCCAACATAGTGTCTGGGAGGATTTGAGTCTCATCCCTGGCCTTGCTCAGTCGGTTTAGGATCCAGGATCTGGCATTGCCACAATCTGCTGTGTAGATCACAGACGTGGCTCAGATCCCACATTGCTATGGCTGTGGTGTAGGTTGCAAACTGCAGCTCCCATTCGACCCCTAGCCTGGGAACTTCCATATGCCATAGGTGCAGCCTTAAAAAAGAAAAAGAAAAAACACCTCAATTTTGATATATTAATACTCTTCTTCTTTGCATTGAATGCAGGGATTGAACCCACATCCTCACAGAGACAATGTTGGATTCTTAACCCACTGAATCACAATGGGAACTCCTTGAGTGCCTTTTAGTTTTACCTAGTTTTTATTTGTTTACTTATTTATTTTTAGGTTTTTAAGGGCCGCACCTGAGGCATATGGAAGTTCCCGGGCTAGGGGTCAAATTGGAGCTGTAACTGCCAGCCTACACCATAGCCACAGCAATGCCAGATCCTAGCCACATTGGTGACCTCCATCACAGACTGAGGCAACACCAGATCCTTAACCCACTGAGCGAGGCCAGGGATCAAACTCACATCCTCATGGATACTAGTCGGGTTCTTAACCCACTGAGCCACAGTGGGAACTCTGAGTTTTATTTAATTTTTATTGAGTTCTAATGTACACACAAAAAATGTTCAGAGTTTAAATGTATAGTTGGATGAGTTTGGGCAGGTGTGTACACTCATGTGACACTACCACAATAAAAATATAAAACCTCTCCATCACCCTAGAGAGTGGCCTTTGCCACTGGCCACTCCATCCCCTCTAACGGCAAATAGTGTTCTAATGTCCACCGCGGTAGGTTAGCTTCTCCTGTTCCAAAGCTGCACATCAGTGGAATCACACATGACCTCGGACAGCTGGTTTCTTTCACTCAGTGTGGTTTTCAGATTTATTTATGTCATTGCATGTTTCAGTAATTTGTTCTCTTTTACTGCTGAATAGTATAACATTGTAAGAAACGGGTTCTCCAGTCACCTAATTATAAATGTTAGAGCCGTTACCAGCCTTTGGCTATTATGAACAAAACTACTATAAACCTTCACATACAAGCCTTTTTTATGTTACGTATACATATGTGTATACACACACGTATTTCATTCTTAAAAATGGAATTACTGGGTCATGGGGTGAGTATATTTTGCCTTTAGAAGCAACTGCCAAAGAGTTTTCCAAGATGGTTTTACCATGTTACACTCCAACCAGAAAACTAAGAGAGTTGCAGCTGCTCCATATCCTTACCAACACTTGATATTGTCATGTTTTTAATTTTAGCCATTCTGGTGTGTAGTGTCTCGTGTTAGTTTTAATTTGCTTTTCCCTTATGTCTAATGATGTTGAACCCCTTTCCACCTGCTTCTTGACCATTTGTATATCTCTTTCGTAGAGTGCTTGGATCTTTTGACCTTTTATTTTAAATTGATTGACCGTATTTTTATTGTTGAGTTGTAGTTCTTTATATAATTTGGATGATGGTCCTTTGTCATATACATTGAAAATATTTTCTTCCATCTAAGGCTCATATTTTCATATATTAATGATGTCCTTCAGTGAGCAAAAGGTTTTATATATATATGTTATTTTTTGGAGGGGGTCTTTTCTAGGGCTGCACCGGAGGCATATGGAGGTTCCCAGGCTAGAGGTCTAATTGGAGCTGTAGCCGGCAGCCTACACCACAGCTACAGCAACGCAGGATCTGAACCATATCTGTGACCTACACCACAGCTCACAGCAATGCCGGATCCTTAACCCACTGAGCAAGGCCAGGGATCGAACCCACAACCTCATGGTTCTTAGTGGGATTCGTTAACCACTGAGCCATGACAGGAACTCCAAAAGGTCATATTTTTGATGAAGTCTAACTTACCAGTTTTTAATAGACTTTTTTTGGCCCCAGGCCAGGGATCGAACCCATGCCACAACAGTAACAATGCCCGATCTTTAACTCGCTGCCCAACCAAGGAACTACTTTAATAGACTCTTTTTAACCCCCCCCCCCTTTTTTAGGTGTGCACTTTGCATCATTTGGAAGTTCCTGGGTGAGGGGTCGATTCAGAGCTGCAGCTACCAGCCTACACCACAGACACAGCAACACCAGATCTTAGCCTCATTTGTGATCTATGCAGCCTCTTGAGGTAATGCCAGATCCTTACCACTGAGCAAGGCCAGGGATTGAACCCGTGTCCTCACAGACACGAATCCATTGATCCACAATAGGAAATCCCTGATGGACTGTTTTTAAAGAGCAGTCTTTGGCTCATAGCCGCCCCGCTGTCAACCTTTCCTACCAGAATGGTACATTTGTTTCAGCTGATGAACATACAGCGACACATTGTCACCCAAAGTCTATAGTTTATTCTGGGGTTTCACTCTGGGTGTTGAACATTCTACATAATAGAATGCAAATGCGTAATAATATGTATTCCCCACTCTGGTTTCATACAGATGGTTTCCTTGACATAAACATCCTCTCTGCTCTGCTTATTCATCTGTCCTTCCTCCAACCCCTGACAACCACTCATCTTTTTATTGTTCGCATTGTTTTCCCTTTTTCCAGAAGGTCACGTGGTTGGAATCATACAATATGTCGCCTTTTCAGATTTACTTCTTTCACTTAAATGGAAATCCATTTAAGTGTCTTTCAGTAATATCCATCTAAGTTTCTTCCATGTTTTGTCATGGCTTGATAGCTTATTTCTTTTCAGCACTAATTCCGTTGTTTGAATGTCCCACCGTTTATCCATTCATCTACTGAAGGACATCTCACTTGCTTTCAATTTTGGCAATTATGGATAAAGCTGCTGTAAACATCTGTGTGCTGTGCAGGATTTCCCTGGTGGCTCAGCGGGTCAGGCATCCAGTGTTTTCTCTGCCGTGGCTCTGCTTACTGCTACGGCACAGGCTCAGTCCCTGGCCGGGGAACTTCCGCATGCTGCGGGCTCAGGGGGAAAAAATCTGTGTGCAGGTTTTTGTGAGGACATAAGTTTTTGATTCATTTGAGTAAATACCAAGCAGCGCAGTTGTTGGATCATATGGTAAAATCGTGTTTAGTTTTATAGGAAACTGCCAAACTGTCTTGCAAAGTGGTTGTAACTGTTCTGCATTCCCACCAGCAGTGAATGGAAGTTCCTGCTGCTCACACCCTTGGCAGGTACTGGCATTGTCCAGTGTTTCGGCATTTTGTTGTTTATAGGTGTGTCGCTGTTGCTTTAATTTCCACTTCCTTCCTGACATATGATGGTGAGTGCTTTTTCATATGTTTATTCGCCATCTATATATCTTCTTTGGTGAAGTGTCTGTTCAGGTTTTCAGCCCATTCTTTAATCAAAGTGTTCACCTGCTATTGACTTTTAAGAGTTTTTTATACATTTTGGATAGTACTTTTTTTTTCAAAAATTCAGAATGCTTCATTTTTCAGCATCATATATACATTTATAAGTACACATATGACACATTTTATGTACATGGAGTAAATAGTTCTTTAAGGACAAGTCATATGCCTCCCAGAAAATTGTTTTCTACAGATAAACCAAATGCAAAAAATATTAGTTCAGTTTAGGAGACTAAAGTTATATATGGATACACAAAATAGATATAGGGTTTTATTTTTCATAATCAAGAACAGTATTCTCACCCTCTCCTACCTCTGACCACCTCCATCCTAGGGTATCATTCTAGGGCAGAAAACTTTATTAATTAGCCAAGGACCGCACTTCAAGATGCTGGTTCCCAGACTTGTGATGGAGAGAAAGGAAAAGCCACAGACAAAGAGGCACTTTAGTAGCGGGTTAAAACCCTGACGTACCCACCAGACCTTCTACCTGGGGTGGAGACATTCTGGTCCCTGAAGAAGCAATGACTTCTCCGAAGTGAGCTTAGTCCCCTTGTCCCACTAGACTATCTGAAAGATCTCTGTCTCTCCCAGCTCGAGATTCTGCCCCCTGGCTAAGTGTAGGAGGCAGGCAAAGGCTCTGAGGCACAAGGAGAGGCCGGCCTTCTGTAGGTCTTCCGGGTCCCCTTCTTTTCACTTTCACTGTGGCTTACCTGTACCTGCTTGTTTTAAAGCTCTGGGAGCACACACTACGTGCTCTGCTTCAACTTCGTGCCTAGATTTTTGGCATCGCCAGTGAGTGCCCTGCAGTTTGCCACAGATCTGTAGTTACAGGTGCAGCGCTGGTAGGTCAGAGGATTTTGAGACCCTCCAGCCCCGGGGGAATCAGCTGGTTGGGCAACTGCTGGCCTCTGTGATGTAGAAATAGACTTCCTTCTCTCTGGGGAGGAGGTCTGTGTCCTGGGTACCTTTTCCTGCCCTGGAAGGAAGAGTTGTTTGATTCAGTTAAGTCCAGCTGGAGAAAGCCATCTCTGTATTATCTTCTCTAAGGTATCAGACAAAGTGGGGCAGAGGTACAGGGATAATTAAAACACCACCTCCAGCATGGTTTGATGGACTGGCTCTCTGGCCTTAGCTCGGAAATCTCACATGGGATTCAGAGTCTGGCTCTCCTACATACAAGCTGTGCAATCTTTTTTTTTTTTTTTAATTTTATTACTTTTTTATTTTTTTATTTTTTGCATTTTAGGGCCACACCCGCAGCATATGGAAGTTCCCATGCTAGGAGTTGAGTTGGAGCTGCAGCTGCCTGCCTACACCACAGCCACAGCAATGCCAGATCCAAGCTGCGTCTGTGACCCATGTGGCAACCTTCGGCAATGCCAGATCCTTAACCCACTGAGCAAGGTCAGGGATGGAACCCGAGTCCTCATGGATACTAGTGAGATTCTTAACCCACCGAGCCACAGTGGGAACTCCCCTGTGGGATCTTTAAATCTCAGTTTCTCTGTGACTCAGTCTCCGCATCAGTCACTGCCAGATTATGCTCTGAGCCACAGGAGGCTTCTTAATGTATCCTAGCCATTCTTCTGAGGGCTGGAGAGACAGACTGGATTATAGCTCTTTATCAGACAGTCCTTTTGCATATATTTTCTCTGCGTCTGTGGCTTGTCTTCTCAGTCTCTATGAACTGCACCTATTGAGATCCCTCCAGGAGGTATCTGTCTCTCCCAAGGTGGAAAATATTCTTCCGTTTGTTCCTAAGGTTTTATAATTTTAGCTTTTGCAACCAGCTCTCTGATTTCATCTGGAATTGATTTGGGGCTATATTATGGGGTAGGCATTGAGATTCATTTTTTTCCCTCAGATAGCTCACGGCAATGCCAGATCCGTAACTCCCTGAGCGAGGCCCAGGATAGAACCCGCAACCTCGTGGTTACTAGTTAGGTTCGTTTTTGCTGCACCATGACAGGAACTCCTCACACACATGCTTTTTGATACATTTATTTCTAAGAATTTTATAGATTTCGTAGCTATTATAAATAACATTTTTCACCTAATTTTTAATCATGCTACTGCAGAATGAAAATTAATTTTTTTTCTTTTCTTTTTTTTTTTTTTTTTTTTTTTTTTTTTTTTTTTTTTTTTTTTTTTTTTTTTTTTTTTTT
>PVHT020000165.1:17362709-17378146 GCA_004024745.2 Catagonus wagneri | reverse complement strand
CAAGTCTGTTCCCCAAGTTCGTGATTTTCTTTTCTGTTGAGATGTTCATTTGTGCAATGTTTTAGACTCCAGTTGTAAGAGATTTCATATGACATCTGTCTTTCTCCTTCTGACTTGCTTCACTCAGTATGAGGGTTTCTAATTCCATCCATGTTGCTGCAAATGACATTATTTTATCCTTTTTTATGGCTGAATAGTATTCCATCGTGTATCTATACCACATCTTCCTAATCCAGTCATCTGTCAATGGACATTTGGGTTGTTTCCATGTCTATGTCCAAGAGCTTTTAAATAACTGCTGTTTTAAATAAATAAATTTAGTTTTTAAAGTAATTACGCTCCTTGAAGCAAATTTAGGAAATAGAGGCAAAAGAAATGATACCTACATAGTGCCCATCTGGAGATAAGTGCCATTAATATTTTGGGTTATAGCTTTCTAGACGTTTTGTTTTTCTTTTGCTATTTCAGAGCTGCACCCGCAGCATGTGGAGGTTCCCAGGCTAGGGGTTGAGTCGGAGCTACAGCTGCTGGCCTACACCACAGCCACAGCAACGCGGGATCCGAGCCTCATCTGCAACCTGTGCCACAGCTCACGGCAACACCGGGTCCTTAACCCACTGAGCAAGGTCAGGGATTCAACCCACATCCTTATGGATCCTAGTCGGGTTTGAGAGCCACAAAGGGAACTCCTTTAGACTTTTTAAAATGCACACTCAGGAGTTCCCGTCGTGGCGCAGCAGAAATGAATCTGACCAGGAACCATGACGTTGCGGATTCGGTCCCTGGCCTCGCTCAGTGGGTTAAGGATCTGGCGTTGCCCTGAGCTGTGTGGTGTAGGTCACAGACGAGGCTCAGATCCTGAGTTGCTATGGCTGTGGTACAGGCCGACAGCTGTAGCTCCAATTAGACCACTAGCCTGGAAACCTCCATATGCTGCGAGTACAGCCCTAAAAATAGCAAAAAATAAAATAAAATAAAATGCACATGCAGACACTTGAACAATGTGAAGGCAAGGGGTGCTGACCCCCATGCAGTCAAAAATTTGCCTGAAACTTCACAGCTGGCCCTCCAGTATCTACAATTCCACATCCAAGGATGCAACCAACTATGACTCATGTGGTACTGTCATATGAATTCTTTTTTTTTTTTGCTTTTTTTAGGGCCGCACCCATGGCATATGGAGTTTCCCAGGCTGGGGGTCGAATCAGACTGTAGTTCCCTGCCTACACCACAGCCACAGCAACGCGGGATCCAAGTCATATCTGAGACCTACACCACAGCTCACGGCAATGATGGATCCTTAACCCACTGGGCCAGGCCAGGGATCAAACCCGCGTCCTCATGGATACTAGTCGGGTTCATTAACCCCTGAGCCATGACAGGAACTCCTGTCGTAAGAATTTAGTGAAGGAAATCTGTGTATAACTGGACCCACACTGTTTAAACCCTTGTGGTTCAAGGCACAACTGTGTGTTTCAGTAACACAAAAAGTTATAATATAATGCTGTTTTATAATGTTCTTTTCTCACTAAGCAGTTATCATAAGTATATTTTCAAGTTGATTAATAAACGTAATATTTGCATAGTGTTCCCCCTGTGGCTGTACATTGTTAGATGGCTACTTTGGTTCCACTATTTTACTGTTATAAACAACACTTTGAAGAATTTCATTGTGACTCCATTTTTACCAAAAAAAAAAAAAAAAATGGAAGAACTATGACTGCTTCCTTGTACAAATTCTTGAATGTGGAATTGCTAGGTCAAAGTATATACAAAATGTTCAGGCCTTTGATGTCTGTTGGTAAGATACAATTTTAACAGGTGTATAGTAGATATTGAACAGTTCTCTGTTGACTTTTTTCCTTTTCCTCATATGGGACCCATTAATCTTCTCACTGGCTCTACCCATTCTCTATCCTTTTCTTTTTTTTTTAAATTATAGTTGATTTACAATGTTCTGTCAGTTTCTGCTGTACAGTGGTGAGCCAGTTATACATGTATATGCATTCTTTTTCTTATGTTATCTCCTGTCATGTTCTGTCACAAGTGATTGGATATAGTTCTGTGCTATACAGCGGGACCTCATTGCTTATCCTTATCTAAATGTAATAGTTTGCATCTACCCTTTTCTAATCAGAAAATTCCAAGCCCTAATCTTTCCTCACCTCCCTTTCGGTCATTCAACAACATTTGGCAACTATGTGTTGAATACCTACTAAATTCCGAGTTCCGGAGACACACAGATGAACAAAACAGAGCCTTATGCTTTGCAGAGCTTGTGTTCTAATGGGAAGACATAGAAACAAACATGGAGTTCCCGTCGCGGCTCAGCAGTAGCAAACCCAGCTAGTATCCATGAGGATGCAGGTTCGATTCCTGGCCTCACTCAGTGGGTTAAGGATCCAGTGTTGCCGAGAGCTGTGGTGTAGGTCGCAGATGCAGCTCAGATCTGGTGTGGCTGTGGCTGTGACGTAGGCCAGCAGCTACAGCTCCGGTTCCACCCCTAGCCTGGGATCTTCCATATGCCGTGGGTGCGGCCCTAAAAAGACAAAAAATTAAAAAAATTAAAAACAGAAAACAAATATAACAGTTAAGTACATTTTACGGCATGTTAAAAGATGACAGGTAATATGAGCAAAAGACAGCTAGAATAGGATGATGGAGACCAGGGCAGAGAGTGAGAGACGGGGCAGGGAGTTTGCAGTTTTACAGAGCAGGTCAGAATAGGTGTTATTGAGCCGGAGACCCCTGAGTGGACTTGATGGAAGGTGAAAAATGGACGGGGAAGAAAAGGCAGAGGGAGCCGTAAAGGCCCTAAAGCAGGAGCTCTCCTGGTACATCAGAGAGAAAGGCGGTCAGTGTGGCTGGAGCAGAATGAGTCCTGGAGAAAAACAGGGAGATGAGGTCAAGGGGCAATGGGCGGATGACGGACGGCGTGGGAACCTGTGAGGTTTTGTGAGGACTTTGGCTTATAGGCTTCATTTGAACATTCTGAGCAGAGGAGTCTCACGGTCTGATGTACAATTTGCAAGAACTGCTGACTGCAGAAGCTGGGAGGTAACTCAGGAGTCTGTTGCAGAAGTACAGCCGAGGGGTGACGCTCCTCCCGGGGCTGGCCGCGGACGTGGTGCAGGCTGGTCCGAGTCTAAGTGCGTCTGAAGGAAAGCCAGCGTTTTCTGTGGTGTGTGCGGGGGGTCTCTTCCGCCTGCCCCTCCGGATTCAGTCTCTGGCTCTCCCCGGCCTGCTCTGTGCCCGGGGAAGCGGAGCTGTATGAACCCGGCAAGAGTCTCCTTTGCCTCGTTTCCCTTTGGATTTGGCCAAAAGATCAGCAGGGGGTCTGGGGGAAGGAGTGTGAGGTTGGGTTGTGTGTCCTCAACTCCCTCCTTGCGGGTTTGGCTGAGCCCTGTACCAAGGGCACGGCTCTCATCAGGCGGCCCCCTGAAAAGTGCTCCTTCTCTGGAGTGGACAACGTCTCCTTCCTTGGCCCGTCAGACCTGGGTGGTGACACCTCCCTGACCTTGCCAGCCCAGGAGCACTACACTGTCGCCTGTCAGTTTGTGCATAGTCCTTTTATTTGTTTATTTATATTCTTTTTATCTTTTGTCTTTTTTTTTTTTTAGGGCCACACCCACGGCATGTGGAGGTTCCCAGGCTAAGGGTGGAATCAGAGCTACAGCTGCTGGCCCACGCCACAGCCACAGCAACGCAGGATCTGAGCCGCGTCTGCGACCTACATATACCACAGCTCCTGGCAACGCCAGATCCTTAACCCACTGAGCAAGGCCAGGGATCGAACCTGCAACCTCATGGTTCCTGGTCGGACTCATTTCCGCTGAGCCATGATGGGAACTCCTGCATAGTCCTTTTATTAAACTCTCCTCAACGCACCCAGATTGACTGTGCCACCCGTTTCCTACAGGGACCCTGACGAATAGAAGAGATGCTGGGCATGAGCGAAAATGGAGTTGACGTTGGCTCCTTTGGCTGCTGGACGCCACGTTCCCCAGGTTTTCCCTTCAGACAACTCAGTGCCCCGGCTGAGGCAACTTCAGGGGCTTAGTTCTCCTTGGAAATAATTAAACTGCATAGAGCTTCTAAAGAATGGAAGGTAAGAATAAACGTGGCCGTATTCTCCGCCTCCCCCAGGTCTTCCGGACGAAGCCTGGAATAGAAAGAGCCCTGGACCTGGAGTCGGGAAGCTCCCTGGTCTGGTCTCTGTGGAATAACTACCTGAACAACCAGTAGCAAATCACTCGACTGCTCAGAGCCTCAGTTTCCTCATCTGTAAAACTGGGAATAATGAAACCTAACTCAGAGAATTGTGGGGGGAAGTAAAATAACAGTGCTGGCCTCGACAGCATGTGATCTGGTGTGTAAGCTTGGGAGCCAGATCAGAACTCGTATCCCAACCCTGTGGTTTACCAGCTGCATGACCTTGAGGAAGTTTCAGAGCCTCCCGGGCCTCCGGGCCTGTAAAATGAAAATAGTAATAGCAGATGCTAGGGTGCAGGGGTGTAGAACTTAAATGAAATGAGGGCATGCTTGGCAAGTAAGTTTGCTTAAGTGTTACAAAGTTAACAAATACTAGATTATTTCCTTCTCCTCTTCTGTGAAATGAAGGAATTGAACTCAATACATAAGGTAAATTTCTTTGCTGATGCTAAGTCTAGGATTTTTTGAAAATTTTATTATGTAGCTTTTCAACATTGTACAAAAAGGTTCACGTGCTGAAACAAAAATCCAGGTACTCACTACCAGTTTAAAAAGTAACTTTGACCAGAGTTCCCGTTGTGGCGCAGCGGAAATAAATCTGACTAGGAACCATGAGGTTTCAGTTCGATCCCTGGCCTCACTCAGTGGGTTAAGAATCCGGCGTTGCCGTGAGCTGTGGTGTAGGTCGCAGACGCGGCTCGGATCCCGTGTTGCTGTGGCTGTGAGGTAGGCCGGCAGCTGTAGCTCCGATTCGACCCCTAGCCTGGGAACCTCCATATGCCACGGGTGCGGCCCTAAAAAAAAAGTAAACTGTACCGAGGTGGTTTCTATATTTGCATGTGATGATTTTCAGTGTTTTAAAATTTTGTTTAATTGGTATCATTTGATGAATTTGTCTGCAACTTGTTTTGGTTTTTCCCCTTAACAATATGTCTGTGAGTTGTGTCCATTTCACTTCTGCGTGGTATCGTGGCCGCAGTTTTATTCGTCCGCTCTCCGGGTTACAGGCATATGCCGTGTTTCCAGCGTTGGGGATTACAAACAGTGCTGCTCTGAACATCCTGATAACTGTCTCCTGTGCCCACATACACGTTTTCCAGTCTGAGTTTGAGAGTTTCTTTTCAGCCCTACCAGATGCTGGTTTGAGCTCCAGTCCAGATGGGGGAAGGGGAGGGAGGCTGGTTTGAGGGCGGGGAGGGGGCGGGAGCTGAATCTTATTTAACAGGTTCTGAAGGCTTTGTAAGTAACAGCTCTTAGAATCCAGTATTTGAAAGATTTAAGTGTAAATGAATCAGAGCCATATGGATCACATTTGCCTTAAATGCCACAGGATTTAGAGGGCGGAGGCAGTGCTCCAGGGCGAAGGTGCAGGCGGTTCCGGGGTTATCTCCTTTGCTCACCAAAGATCTGCACTTCCCTGCCATCTGGTTGTGTGCAGAGGAGTGCAAATGCTGGTTGCCAGGGTGCCCGTCCCTTAGCCCCCAAGAGTCAAGTGGCCAGTGTGGCCTCAGGCTACCTGAAGGGGGCACTGTGGTGCTCAAAGTCTAGGCCTTGAGGTGCTCAGTCTTAGTTCCCCCTCTGTAGTGGCTTTGCTCTGTGGCCTTGAGCCTGATCCAGGGCTTCTGGGGGTGGGGGTGGGGGGTGTAGGGGGGCTTAGTTGCACTGTTTGTAAATGAGACGCCTGAGCGGTGGGATAGGATAGTAATTAAGAGCCTGGTTCAAAACTGTCTTTGAACCCTGGTTTTGGCTGTGAGCCCTTCATCAGATTACTGCTCAGCCCCTTTGTGCCTCAGTTTCATCATCTGTAAAATGGGAACACTGATAGTAGCCACCTCAAAGGTGGTTATGCAGAGTAAACGGCTGGAGGTGGCTGAAAGTACACCTAGGAGGTGCCTGGCTCTTTGCACTCAACTGGCACCACTTTTGTTTAATCTTTATGGTCCTAATCAATGATCACTCCAAATCTGGCTTTCCCTGGCACCTGCAGGCAGGGCCTGAGAACTAAAGGGTTGCCCAGTGGCCAGATGTTTCCTTTTCTTGTAGCAACCACGTCTCTGCCTTATGTTTATTAATTCCATACTATGTTAAACGTGAATATATAGACATATCCTCACAAAACGGATCGTGTTGCACTTTCCCTGCTCCATATATATATTTCCTTGTCATTAATATTTACCTACAGCGTTTGTCCATATCTGAACCAGCGCACAGAAAGCCACCGTTGACCCAGCACTTACTGGGCACCAGGCGCATTGTTACCTGTTTTCTGTGCGAGTCTTCATTTGATCCTCAAATCAACAGAGTGAATTTGGTGTTAGGGTCACCCCTGTTTTTACAGCTGAGGAAGGTGAGGCTTGGAGAGGCTAAATAACTTGCTTAAAATACCCCTCAAGTCCGGACCTGCCGTCTCCTGCACTAACCGCCGCCCCGCTCCCAGGCACTGCCCTGGGGATTGAAGTACAGCACGAAGTGACCTCAGGCCCCTATTCTTGGACACTTGGGTTTTCCTTCTGGCTTCTCTTATCAACAGCCTGTGAGGAACATTCTTGCAGGAAGATCTTTGCCTACATCGGATGGCTTCTCTGGGATAAACTGCCTGGAGGAGATGGCCCGGTCTCTGGGGCTTTTGTTTTGGAGATGAGGAGAAACAGGAGCCCAGCGGGGCAGGAGAAGAGGCAAGAAGCCTCTAGGAGGTGGGCCCAACTGGAAAGCCCGGATGCCTGACTAATCCACAGTACACGCTGCTCTGGTTTATCTGAGGGCTGGTTGCCCAAGCTCCCCAGGCTTATCCTGAAGCCCTTAGGAATCTAGGGTTTTTTTTTTTTTCCATCCTGGTTTTGCTGACTTGGCTGAAGTTTCTGCTCAGTGGATCAGCTTCAAGACATAGTCACACATACTGAGGGTTTTGGATGGAAATCCTTTAAAATTTGGTTGTGAAGACATAGTCACACACCACACACACACACACACCCCGCAAACACATAGGCTTCCAGGAATCAGGCACGAGGGAGGCACTTGCTGGGAAGAGGCTAACCTACGGCAAGTGGGGGACCCTACCTTATGCAGGAGCAGATCTTCCTGGGAAAAACCTTTCACAAGATTTACAGAAACCATTTCTTCTCTGAACTGGGCTGGCTTCTTTTAACATTTGTCCAGCAGCTTTATTGTTTTGAAAAAAATTCCATGCTTATTTTTTTTTAATTCCTAAGAAATCTATACATGTATGTGAAGATGCAAAAACATTTAAAACTATTGTTTCGGCCTAGGCAGTATAAATCAGAGCTTTTCAAGCCCTCTGGGCATCTTGTTCAAAGGCAGATGCTGATTCAGGAGATCCGAGTGGGGCCTGCGAGTCTGCATTTCTCACCTGCTGTCAGGTGAGGCTGGTGCCGCTGGTCCATGGCCAGGTCTCCAGGTGGGAGAAGCACGAGACAGAGTCGGTAGAACAGAAACTCTAAAATGTTCTCATGTCAGAGCAAGGGAACTTAAAATCACGTGATCAGAACCTCTGCTGACAGATCAGGAAACCGAGGTCCAGGGAGGGGAGGGGCCAACCCAAGGCCAGGGAGCTGGAGCCGGAGCACGGCTGGGGGCTCCAGGCTCCTTTTGTCTCCACTGAACAGGGAGCCTAGTCAGTTCCAACTGTGGGGCCAGAGAAGACCCCAAGACTGGCTGAGGGGAACGGTGGTTCCTGCAAGGAACAGGACCACCAGGCAGAGTGCAGACTTCATGCTGCACCATCTGGACGCTCTTACGTGTGTACGCTCTCCGAGAATCTTTGCCTGTTGCAGTACGTTGTCAACTCCATTTTGCATGGAGGAACTGAGGCTCCGAGAGCAAAGCAATCTGCCTGAAGTCACACAGCAGCAGAGAGCAGAGCTGGCGTGGGTCCCGCACCCACGATTCCGCAGCACTGTCTCCCAAACGCCTCCTTCAGCTCCTGCTTTCAGGATCTCTGCCTTACTGCGCTCCAGCGGTGGGTCACTTTCTGGTCAGGGAAGACCAGTGTTGGTTGAAAGAGACTGTGGGAAATAAATGCAATGAAGACACAACGCTGTTATCAAAGTCTAGTAGCTCTGACACTGCAGAGCCCAAGGCCTGCTCTTTGTTGAAAGGGGAGATCCGCAAACAGGAGAACCATGTTAGAGACAGGTTGGGCCACACCGAGGCTTTCTTCCATGAAGTCCAGAGGGTGGAAGGAGAGTCAGAAAAGAGACGGATTGGGTGGGGCGTTATCCCGCCTCTAGCTGCGCCCCGTGTCCACTGCTCTTCCTTCTGTCTGGCCAGCTGTCTCAAGCTGCGCTATGCTGCCTTTACGCCCTGCGCCGGGGACATCAGTCAGCGTGGGCCTCCTGGAAGAGGCATCTGAGCCAGGTTTCACATCTTGGGAGGCCTAAGCCTGTGACATCTCTACATCTAGAGCCTTGCATCCCAGGGGGTGCCGTCCTCCCTCCCCCAAGGGCCCGGGAGTCAGTCAGCAGGCCGCCTGGAGCCAGGGCACGCGTCCTCCCAAGAAGATGACCCACCAGCCTGTTTGCCTAATGTGACCCCTTTTGGAAAAATTGTTTGTTCTCATCCTGCTAAAAACAGCATCAAAGCGATTCCCGTCTAGACTGTGCCAGGATGGATTATCAGATCCGTGACCTGATTGAAACCACAGGGTGACATAGTCATTTGCTTTAATGCAATTAAAGCAAAATATAATAATGTATCCAGACTAGGGACAAGACCAGGGCTCCTGGAAAGTGAGAGGAGAAACCAGCTCTGGATAATTTCTCCCCGGCTCCAAAGAAGTGAGTTTAGACTTTTCCTGGCTCCGTCTCCCAGGCAGCCTTGGCCTCTGGCCTGTCCCTCGCTCTGCCGAGGGCCACCAGGTGAGGGTGGCCTGGAGGATGGGGAATCAGGAAAAGGCAGTTTTGGGGTGGAGTGTGGGTGAGCCCAGTCCAGGAAGAGGGGGAGCGGAAGAAGGAGGAGGGGAGAGAAAGAAGATGACAGAGAGATGGAGGTAGCTGGCTCAGTGATTCCTAGAATCTCTGACAAATGCCCGGTCCCGGGAGGACCAGCGCGAGCGCCACAGGTCTTCCCAGTGGACAGCAGTCAGTGAGGTTAATCCAGCTGCCACCAGAAGGCACCAGGAAAATGGGGTTTCACTTCACAGGCAACCACAAGGAAGAGGAGGGTCGCTGCGAAGTCCCCGGTCTGGTGGTCAGACAACTGCCGAGCCTGCGCCGTGGCTTCTGTGCAAAATCCCAGGGTTCTGGAGAGGAGCCAGCTCCGCAGGACAGAGAGGCCCTCGGCGCACTCGCAGGCACTCCTCCAAAGCGCCGCGGACTGGCGGCTTCAGCAGCAGTTCTGGGGGCTGGGAAGTCTCTCTCTCTCTCTCTCTCTCTCTCTCTCTTTTTTTTTTTTTTTTGATAGGCAAGAAATAGATTTACTAAGATAGGATGCTTGTGAGAGATGCGAGTGAGCAGGCAAGGATGCCCTGCCTGAGAAGTCCTAAATCGAGGTGTTGGCCGGGCTGGTTCCTCCGGAGAGCTGTGAGGGGTCTGGTGCGGGCCTCTCTCCTGGGTTGTGGACGGCTGTCTTCTCCCCGTGTCTTCCTGTCACCTTCAGTCGTTGCATGGCTCTGTGTCCAGACTTCCCCTTCTAATAAGACGCCAGTTGTCCTGGATGAGGGCCTACCCTAACGACCTCATTACAGCTTCACTAGCCCTGTAAAGACCCTGTCTCCAAATAGGGCCATATTCTGAGGTGCTGGGGGTTAGGATTTTAACATAGGATTTTTTCTTTTTTTGTTTTTTAGGGCCATACCGCGCCATGTGAAAGTTCCGAGGCTAGGGGTCAGATTGGAGTTGCAGTCATCAGCCTGCACCACAGCTCACAGCAACGCTGGATCCTGAACCCACGGAGTGGGGCCAGGGACCAAACCCACATCCTCACGGATACTCGTCAGGTTCATTTCCGCTGCACCACAAAGGGAACTCCCAACTTGGAAATTTTAGAGAGCAGACACGCCTCTAACCCCCAGCCCTGTGCATACTGCTGCCTGTAGGGGTGAGAGAGGAGATGAAGTTCCGGGGGTGCCCCACTCCCCTGCTCCCTGACCTTTCGGGGACTCTCATGCTGCATGCGTGTGTGTGCGCGCGTGTGTGTAGGTGGTAACACTTGCCCCGCTGGCGGAGGACGAGCACCGACTCCCAGTGCCTCCCCTTCCACGTTGACCTGACTCTGAGCCTAGAAGCATCTTTGGAGTCACGGGTGCTCTCCTTTGCCAAACTCAGGTTTCCCGGGAACTGAGAACAGCTTCCTAGTCCCAGAAAGTACAGCTCTGGTACCCTTTCTTCTCATTCTTCTTCCTCTTCGATTTCCAAAGGCAGTGGTTGTTTTATTGTTGCTTATTGCCGCCGACTGCCCTTTATCCCAGGCTTTGTTGTGCAGACGTCGCGCCAAGGGCCTGACAGTCTTCATCTCATTATATCCTCCCGGCAACCCCATTTTATAGATGCATAAACTGAGGCTCAAAGGGTAGGGCTGAGGCCCGGAGGACAGAGCTGTGGACTCTCCAGAAGGCAGATCTCAGCCCCACAGAAGGAAGGCCTTCCTCATGGGCCCCCTGGGAGGTGCGGAGGTGCCGCTCCAGGACCCTCCCCGGGAGGAGGATCAGGGGCCCTTCAGGTCTTGGGCTGAAAGGGATTCGAAGGGTTGCGGAGTCCAAGTGCCTCTTCCGGGCCCCATGCAGGAGCCCTGCTTTAACACCTCAAAGGCTCAGCCAAGGAGAGACCTGACGGAAGAGGTTGAGACTCTTGCAAACGGTCCCAGGCCAAAAGGCCAGCTGCCCCGCCAACAGCTGCTGAGCACGTAGCATCTACTCAGCACACACATGACAATCAGATGATGGCAGCGACTCCTCACAATCACAAAAATAGTTACTTTGGGGCCAGATGACCAACTGCCGTGCTCGGGCTAAGCTTTCGACCTGTGGTTTCTTGTTTCGTTTCCTCCTCCGACTGACCGTACAGGATGGGAGTGCTTAGTGCCCGGTTTTACAGCTAAGCACGTTGAGAGCCAGGGAGGCTGGCTCCGCAGCTCAGGACCCCTACATTAGGAGATCTCAGCCCCTCCCATGGGAGGGGGCCTTTTCATTTAACCTTTCCAACAGTCTTGGTTTTCTAGAAATTCCCAGCACACAGTGGGTGCTTAATAAATGCTGAACGAATGAATGAAGGGATGCAGTCATCCAGCCGAGTCCCCTGAGGTAGACATTTAACCCAATGACAGCAAACTCTCTTTGTGCCCATTAGATTCCCCCAGCCCAGTGCCTGGCACATAGTAGGTACGCAGTAAATATTTGTGAGATGAACGGTCCTCTGGCCCCTAATGTGAACAACTCTGCCTATAAATTTCAGCTCCAGGCACTTTGAAGTTCCCCTAGGGGACAGCTGCTTTTCTTGTTATCAAGACCCCCCCCTGCCCCCCCGCCCTCCTGGCCCCCTGGGCTCATCCAGGCCAGGGACCTGGGGCCGCCAGAGCCGGGAGATAAGAATGATGGATGGCCAGTCGCCTGGCTCCACTGAAGCCTGGGGTTTCCTGGGAGCGGGAGACAGTCTAGTGATTCCAAAGCCCCTCGGAATTCGAGTGGAGAGAGCTCGAGGAGGGGGCGGGGGCAGCGGCCGAAGTGTCCCTATCTCCCTAGAGATGCTGGACCCGACAGGAGGTTTCAGCACCCCCCCGGCCACCTTGATCTCCTTCCATGTTGACAAGGCTTCCTTTCAGCATGTGCTGGACACCACGACTCATCATTGGAGCTTCCAGCAGGCGTCTGGAGAACCGCTCCTCCATCCGTCCCTCCATCCGTCCCATCCTCTCCCTCCTCCCTGCCTTGGGCCCGGGAGCTGCAGGCAGGGCAGGCTTGCTCCCTGCTGTGTCGTCTGGGTTCTGCCGTGAATTGAGTCCTTGGCAAAATGAGAAATCATTTAACATTGGGTACATCTGAAATTTACACCATGTTATATAGATCAGATATATTCAATAACTTTTTTAAGAGAAATCACAAGCCTGGGCCTAGGTTTCCTCATTTGTAAATTAAGTCTCAGCGTGTTCTTGTCCGGCAGTGCCGAGACGGGATTGTAAGCAGCTAAGAGGGAATCAGCTGGAGCTGAACATACGGGATGCTGCCTCAGTGACAAAGCTGGCTTGGTCTTGGATCCAAACAATAATAGTCATTGGCTTATTTAATTTAAAATCTCAGATCCCTGAGTTCTTGCTGTGGTGCAGTGGGTTAAGAATCCTACTACAGTGACCTGAGCCGCTGCAGAGGCACAGGTTCAATCAGTGGGTTAAAGGATCTGGCATTGCCGCAGCTATGGCTCAGATTCGATCCCTGGCCCAGGAACTTCCATATGCTGTGGGTGCAGCCATAAAAATAAATAAATAGAAGAAATCTCTGATCCCCAAACCAAGATGCTTCCTAGCTTTGGGTAGGTCATGAGCTTCAGCGTTACTAGATTTTGCAGGACTCCTTGAGACTGAAAGTGGCAGGTTTCTTTTTGTCCTTTTTCTCTGGACTGATAAGCCAGAGGTTTTGGGGGGGAATATATATATATTTTTTTTTTTAATTGCAAACAATATTTGAATATGTCTCCTTTGTTTAGAAAGATATTTGAATATGTCTCCCTTGTTTAGAAAAATACAGATAAAGTGTCCCTGACAAGGTGCCCTCAATTCCAGACTAGCCCCACCCCGCTTACTGGAGTGGCACCATCATTTGGAGACACACCCGTAAAGCCTCCTCAGCACTCTTCATCTGTCTGTCCGCCTGCAGCCAGACATCCAGACCTGTCCTGTAGGAGGTGGTGGTTTGTATCAAAAGAATCAGCCCACCCAGGTCTTGGTACCTTGTTTTTTTCCCTGCTCAGCCCTGTAGCCTGGAGAGCCACCCGTGCTGGGAGAGGACCAGGGTCTGGCAGTGGTTACTTTTCTGTGAAGGAAAGCAGAGGTACATGATCTGATGCACATAACACAGCCTGTGCTGGTCCACATGGCCGTTGCTTCCAGTTTGCCACCAACACACCCAGTGCTGTGATGAGCATCTGCAAACGTGCCCCCATGCTCAGTTTTGGGGAACAGTAACTCATGGGGGTTCCCTGCGGCCCTGAAGAGCGCAGCTGAAAAAGCTGGTTCGGCCAAAGCCTTCATTTTATAGATGAGCACAGGGAGCCCAGAGAGAGCCAACCACTTGCCCCAAGGTCCCCTAGCACATCAGGAATCGAGTGGAGCTTTGGGGGGTAGTTTGAATTTCTCTGCCATCATGGGCTCTTTGAGCACCTCTGCTTTCTCTGACCCCCAACTCCAGCCTGTGTCCCTCAGGAGGGTGACTTTAGGCACAGAGAGGGCATCTGCCTCCAGGGTCACGAGGATTTTATCCTGGGTTTTTCATCCAGTATTGAATTCCCGAAGGATCCGGATAAACTATTTCCTCCCTGAGCCTCAGTTTCTCTAATCTGTTGCCCTGGCTTAATGATTCTTGCCTGACTCTTCCCCCCCCCCAACTCTTGACAAGAAAGAGTTTGTAAAATAGAGAAGAGGCATAGGAGTCTAAGAGGAGCCTTGTTCAGTTTACAATGTAGAATTTTTAAAAAACAGTTTTCAGATTAAAAGATATAGCATGTTTCCACTTTTATAAAACATGAAAACATTACATGTATACAGGAGTTCCCTTCATGGCTCAGCAATTAACAAACCCAACTTAGGACCATAAGGATGTGGATTCAATCCCTGGCCTCGCTCAGTGGGTTAAGGATCCTGTGTTGCTGTGAGCTGTGGTGTAGGTCACAGATGCTGCTCAGATCTAGTGTTGCTGTGGCTGTGGTATAGGCCAGCGGATACAGCTCCGATTTGACCCCTAGCCTGGGAACTTCCATATGCCACAGGTGCAGCTGTAAAAAGCAAAGCAAAAAAAAAATTATGTATATATGTGTGTGTGTGTGTGTGTATTTGAAGAAGTTTTTATAAATACAGAAAATGAACAGCAGTTACCCAGCAAATGCTAGTTATGAGTGGTCTTCTCTGGAGTTCAGAATTGCAGAGGAAGGGAGGAGACTATTTTCTTGCTACACCGAGTTTTGTTTGATTTTGTAGAAGCCTGACAACACAAAAGATATATTTACATGTTGTCACCTAAAAAATCAAAAGAGAAAAGATATACACTGCTAATAAGAAAAAAAATTTAAACAAAGCCACCAAAGTAAAAATAGACGTAGCAAGCAGGAGAAAGGCCAATTCTTGGAGTGATCAAATAGATACAAATTAAAACAACAATGAAATTTCTTTCTTGGACAATCAAATTGTGATGAGTGATAGGACCTAATGACCAAAAGGTTTTGGTTCCTGCCCAGGGAGAGGGTGATCAGGCCGGGATTAGCAGGAAGGTGGGGACACCCACGCCCCTCAGGGCGATGACACGTCCTGCTCCCCGGGGCCCTGACAGAGCCATCCCCAGGACAGGGGAGATGACAGGACAGTCGCCGCTTCCTTCAGCTCCCCCTCCTCCCCGTCGTCGTAGAGACCAACCGCTGGCGTCTTCTGACCCACGGCCCCTCCCCAGGGACGCTGCTCCCTCACCAGACTTAAGTCCCCTTCTCCTGATAACAGCGCCCTGGGTCCGGGGACAAAACAAGAAATGAACGGGAAGGTGCCTGATGCACGCAGACCCTCATCCCCTACTCCTGAAAGACTTGCTAGGTTCAGAACAGAGACTCCCCGTTGAGAGATCAGTGGTCATTTCGGTGAGGTCTCTGCGTCTAGGCAGAACTGCCCCCAAAGGCTTTATTTTGGTGCATTTTTTATGGGAACGCACCGCCAGACTTAGAAGAGCCATTAGCAGGCATCTGATCTAATAGCTCCATTTTATAAGGGGAAGTTGAGAGTCAAATCACCCAGCTGATTAGATGGAGCTATTCTAGAACCAAGGTCTCTTGACTCCCAGTTCAGTACTTTTTCTGCTCAGATTCCTATCTTTTTTTTTAACTTAATGAATTTTATTTCAATTATAGGTGTACAAAAATCATCACAATTTGATAGATTTTGTGTCCAAACCCACAGTGCATCTCCCCACCCCCCAGATTGTCTTATTTGAAAAACCAAGGTTTTCCAAAGTCTGTGAGTCATTGTCTGTTCTGTAAGAAGGTTCATTGTGTCTTTTTAGTTTCCACACGTAAGCGGTAGCA
>PVHT020000165.1:17346522-17361709 GCA_004024745.2 Catagonus wagneri | reverse complement strand
ATGAACACTGGAGTACATGTGTCTTTTCGAGTCATGGTTTCCTCTGGATAGATGCCCAGGAGTGGGATTGCTGGATCAAATGGTAATTCTATTTTGAGTTTTCTGAGGAATCTCCATACTGTTTTCCACAGTGGTTGCACCAATTTGCATTCCCACCAGCAGTGTAATAGGGATCCTTTTTCTCCACACCCTCTCCAGCCAAAATTTACAAACACCTCCTACAGCTCAATACCAAGGAAACAAACAACCCCATCAAAAAATGGGCGGAGGATCTAGGCAGACAGTTCTCCAAAGAAGACATGCAGATGGCAAATAAACACATGAAAAGATGTTCAACATCGCTCCTCATTAGAGAAATGCAAATCAAAACCACTATGAGGTACCACCTTACACCGGCCAGAATGGCCATCATCAAAAAGTCAGATTCCTATCTTTTATTCATGGACTGAATCGGTTCTTTAACCCTGTATATCGAAATCTATTAACTCCCTGGTTTTGGCTAAAACTCTCCCTTGTTCACTTGGGCAGTGAAGTGGTCTTTGATATTACGCATTCACAATGTAGATCATATATTTAAAAGGAGAAAAGATGGGAGTTCCTGTTGTGGCTCAGCAGGAAAGAACCCAAATAGTATCCATGAGGATGAGGGTTTGACCCCTGGTCTCACTCAGTGGGTTAAGTGAGCATTGCCGTGAACTGTGGTGTAGCTTGCAGACACAGCTGGGGTCCCTCATTGTTGTGGCTGTGGCGTAGGCCCGCAGCCATAGCTCCCATTCCACCCCTAGCCTGTGAACTGTCATATGCCACGAGTGCAGCCCTAAAGAAACCAAAAGAGAGAGAGAAAGAGAGAAAAGATGCAGTTCTGACAGTTATAATAAGTAGCAATAATAAACTCTAAATATCAATCAAGAAGTAATATAATTAAATCATTTTAAATAATAAAAAAAATTTAAATAAAACAAATCCCCCGATTATACCATAATACAGAATAACACAGAGATGCAAAACACAGGACGTTGTTAATACACTAGACACAGGATTTTGTCTTGGTTTTTTTCAACCCATCCCCCTTGACCAGAAAGACCTGCCTGGGGAGAGATGGAGGAAAGGTGGAAGGGGCAGTAATTCAATCTCTAATTATCAAAGAGTTCGTGTCAGGTACTTCCCACCTGCCTAAAAATGCGTCTTGGGAGCTCCCGCTGTGGCGCGAAAGGATCTGCGGCATCTTAGCACCGAGATGCAGGTTTGATCCCCAGCCCAGCACAGTGGATTAAGGATTTGGTGTTGCCATAGCTGTGGCTTAGGTCAAGACAGCAGCTCGGATCTGATCTCTGGCCTAGGAGCTCCGTATACCATGGGGCCAAAAAAAAAAAAATGAAAAAAAAAAAAGTGTCTTGGTATGTAGTGCATTCTCCTTAAATTCCCAAGAAAAGACTATAAAATGGTGGATAAGAGTGGGACTAAGCTGGAGTTCCCACTGTGGCACGGTGGGTTCATGATCCAGCTGTCTCTGTGGAGGTGCTGAATTTGGCCAGTGGGTTAAAGATCCAGGTACAGTGTTGCCATGGCTGCAGCTGTGGCATAGGTCATAGCTCCAGCTGGGATTTGATCCCTGGCCTGGGAACTTCCATATGCCCTGGGTGCATATGGGAAAGAAGAAAAAAAAAAAAAAATTAGGTCTAGGCAAATTTTTCTGGTAAATAGCCAGATAGTAAATGTTTCAGACTTTTCAATCCATTTGCATTAACTCCCCCTGCAGTTGAGCCAGGAAAGTAGTCATAGGCAATATGGAAACAAATGAATGGTGTTCCAATAAAACTTTATTTATAAAAACAGGAGGTGAGGAGGATTGGGGCCTTGGGCTGTAGTTTGCCAACACCCGGTTAAGAAACTGGACTTGGGAGTCTGATTTGAACTGGAATCCCAACTCTGCTGCTTTTTCATTTGAGACCTTGAGCAACTGGCCTAACTGTTGGAGCCTCATCTGTGGAAGGAGGATAATGATTGTACCTGGTCGCGGAGCAGCTGCTCAGTGGCGCATCACTTAGCTCAGGCGTTTGCAGGTTCTGCATAAATGGGAGCTAAGCAAGCCCACTGTGCTAGAAGAGACCTGGGCTCCCCTCCTACACGGCCCCTGCCAGCCACAGAACCACGGCCAGGCGTGCACGTGACAGCTCCACACTCTGGCCCCTCCCCCAGTGAAATGGGGGGAGAAACTCATTTATTGTATAGAAGAGTATTACTGATAGTAGGTTATTAATAAGGTATATTATTAACCCTTGTATACATCCTTATTTAACTCCCACAACAGCCCTTGTGTCTCTTACTGTCCTCATTTTATAGAGAGGAAATGGAGTCACAGAGAGGCAAAGGGTCTTTAGGCGGTAGAAACCAGGTATTTAAACAGAGACTGACTTCACAGGTTGAGAGGTTTTTTCCACTCAACTATGCTGGATCCCTAGAAAATGAGAAGAGCAGAGGCTCGTCTTCCTAAAGCCCTCCAACCCGTAAAGCCATGGACTCCTCCTGTATCACCCGTCTGGTACCTAACTCTCCTCCCAGCATCCCCGCCCAGCCTCTGCTTCCACATCACCAGTACATGGGGGGCTCAGTACCGCCCTAGACAACCCATTTCCTTCGTCAGCATTGATGGTGATAAGATCTTGAATCGAATGGACTGCTACCCTGTCACTTCCACTAGGAGTCAAAATCCTCTCTTCGTGGACTCCCCCCCCCAACTTTTATCACCCTTCTTGTACAGGATGCTGTCCCAGGATCTGATGACAGCTTTACACACCCTGACTCCACAGCCCAGTTCCTGCGGTTGTGCCTCCTCCCAGGGGACGTGGCGTGGGGGCCCCGGCCTTCCTGTCGCCCCACCCTGGGACTGCTCCGGTGTGTCTCTACCTCTGTGGCGCCCGGAGCTGCGTTCCTGCCCAGCGGGCTGAGCTGTCACGAAGGTGAGTCACCTTGTGTTCATGATAACATCTACGCAGCCAGCCTGGGAGGCAGGCGCTTCTCAGGCTGCAAAGGATGGGATTGGGACTCAGAGGAGCCTCTTCTGTACTCGGGCACGGGGGTTGAAGAATGTCAAGAAGAAAGGCTCCCCTTTCTGAGAACAAACTTTGGAGAAAGGAGGTCTCAGATCTCAGTTGTAGAATCTGATTCTTCAGGAACCTGCATGGACGGGTCGGGTAGGAAGGACGGACCGGGAAGGGGCCCGGCCGTTGTAGAAACAGGCTTTGTGCTGTCTGACACTGAGAGGATGAGGAAGACTAATGATGCTGGTGGAATCAGAGGGTGCCACTCTCCCCCACTGCTGGGCAGGGCCCCTGGGTCGCAGCCGAGATCCCTGGATTCTGTCCGCAACTCTGTGATGTTGGACCAATCGTATCTCCTCTCTGAGCCTCAGTTGTCCCATCTGTGGGATGATTAGATGGGGTTCCCTCTGCCTCTCGCAGAGACGGTGTGGTGTAGGCGCAGCAGCACAGAGCTCCGGGAGGATGGACCTGTGTGAATCCAGCTCTGCCTCTTCCTGGCTGTTTGACTGTAGGCAAGTTACGTAACGCCCTGAGCCTTGGTGTTCTCATCTGCAAAATGGGGTAATGATGAAGTGCTCCGTGTGCCTGGGCCCCTCAGTAAACGGGGGTTGTGGTGGAGGTTATCTAAGGCTCGTCCTTCTCGGCATTCTGAGATTCCACAAGTGGAATTAGGAGACATGAGGTGCATGTCTTGAGGGTGGAGGCTGTTGGCAAGACCCTGGATGGCCTTCAGATCCAGTCTCGAGGGGCGCTGGAGCTCTGGCCAGGGGGCCTTTGCCCTCTCTGATCTTTCCCGGGTCCAGAGGCCTCTTCTGCTCCATCAGTTCAGTCCTGTTCCCCTCCAGGGCGCTGCTCAAGAGCCATCTCCTTCTAGAAGACCTCCCTGACCTCTTCCTCCTCTGACGTCTTATGGATTGTCATTTTGAAACCCGTGTTTGCAGCCTTAGATTGTGCGTTATCTGGTGGGTACAGCTGAGCCGTGGGCAGGGCCGTAATAATGTGTAACTAGTGAATTTAGCCTGGATTATGGTCATCGTTATAGCAAGACAGTAGTCCTTTAAAATGACTTTTGATGGAGGAAGAGACTCAAGAAGGCAAAAGTGCCTGAGGCCCACGGAAGCCCTAACCCAGCCCTGACTGCGGGGCTGGCGCTGTGCCTCGCTGCGCACCCGGGTCTGGCATATATCTGTGCCCAGAACGGCCAGACTGTGAGCTCCATGAGGGCAGGGACAGGGTCAGTCTGCTTGTCACCATGTGCCTGGTGCCTGACACAGAGTAGGATCTTGATGACACATGTCTGGCAAAGGAATGGCAGTTGGCAGGCGTGCGTGCGCCCGTGTGTCTGTGTGCAAACGTTCAAACAGGTCTTTCCTGTGTACCTCTGTCCCTGGCTGCAGAGTGTGACTAAACAGAGTCAAGCCTGGGCACCTAGAATTCTAGACTCATAGGAAGTGAGAGTGGGAAGGGACCATCTATTCTTTCCACGGACGTTTCTGGAGCACCGGCAGTGTGCAGGCTGTGTGCGGGACCCTGGACACCACCACTGGGGGCTCTACCGGCCCGTCCTCGAGGGACTCTCAGGGGCCTAAGAACCCTCGAATGTGTAGGCAAAATCTAGAATCTGCACCTGTAAAATGTCCTTCCTTGAGAGACCCTCTGACATCAGACTGCCAGAAGGCCAGTGTCTCCAAAATGGGAGGCTCTTTTGCAGAGCTGGGGAAATCGAGGCCTAGGACAAGGAAATGACTTGTTCAAGGTCACATAACTAGCCGAGGGCAGAGGTGGGCCCCTCCAGACCTTGACCTCTCTAAGAGGAGACCCCTTCCTTCATTGGTAGGGGCAGATGGAGCAGGGCCAGTACCCGAGCTGAGTCTACAAGTCTTTGGATTCCAAGGAGCCCCTCTTCTGAAAACACACACACACACACACACACACACACACACACGCGCGCACACACACACACACTCCCAGCCATCTTTCACAACATCCCCAGTCCACCCATCAGAGGCCTGGTTTGGGGCCTGCCTCAAGTCAAAAGCAGATAACCTCCTCCAGGGATGTATAAACATCTAGTGGGCGTCCGGGGCAGAAGTATGTGGAAATGGATTCTTTTCCCTCGGAACACCAGACATCTTCTGCCAAGACTGCTTTGGAGTTACTGTGACCTTGCGGATCCGGGCCTGAGGCCCTTGAGTCTCCATCTGTGTCCCTCAGATGGTTCCCGCTGTCGGTGACTTCTGCAGCCTCCACGAAGGAGGCCTCTCAAGCAGCCAAGGTCCCACACCCACTCTACACACGCCTTCGTCCCAGCCTCACACCTTCCGTGGCTTGCAGCCCACCAGCCAGGGGTTGCCAGCTGTGGGCTGGCCCTTCCTTCAGAAGGGTGTTAATGGAGGGAACTACGGGAGATTTTATGTAGAGACAAGTGGTTTAAATTTAAGGAAAAGGCACAGGGGAGCTAATTAGAAAGCCTAGTTGTAGTAAATAGATATTTGTTTTATCTTACTTTTAAAAGAACCACATCTTAGAAAAACAGAACTGAGCTTGAAGTTAAGCAACACCTTTTCTCCCCTTTCAGCTACAATTTGTTTCCAAGTTAAAAAAAAGAAAAAAATCTCCACGAATCTGGTCAAATGAATCAAGCAGAAATGCACTAAAGCTTCGTTCAGACCCAGAGACCAGAAAATGTGGCAGACGAGCCCCATGTAAGTCCAGGGACTGAGGGTTTGGTCTCAGCTCTGAAGAGATGGCAGGGGAGCCAGCACGGGGGTGCATGGAGAATAGAACCCTGCCACCCGTCCACAGAGCCGTGAGCAGTTGCCAGCGTGTGGAAAGAGAAAAAAAATAATTTCCACCCCCATCCTTCTTTAATCTCCTTGTTGCTTTTTGCGTTAAAGTGCTTCCTGTAGGAGAAGCAGAGGCATGATTTCTGGGTGTGTTTGGAGTGGCCTGGAATCCATTTTTTAGAAATGAAGACTGTGTCATTGAATTGCATGGTACTGCAGGCGTGGACAGCATATCCTGTGTGTGTGCCTACATAAACACACACACACACACACACACACACACACACACACACACACACACACACACGTGCACGCCACCTCCGCTCTGCTTCAGAACTTGCAGAGAGCTTAGCAAGGTCTTCACTTCCAGAACTTCCTAGGCCCAGCCTCACATCAGAATTACTTATGCACCTGAAAATCCCCTCAGGTCTTCGGGGGAGAATTTGAAGGCCCCCTCACACTGACCACAGAGATGACAGAATCGAGGTTCTTAGGGTCAGAGACACTATAGAAGCTCTCGCAGGGCTATTGTGAGATTCGGTGCCTCCAGGTTGGCCCGGAACACAGCGCTTGATACGTGTTTGTTGAAAGCCTTGACGGCAGGAAAGGAAAGGCTTGAGGCTGTGATTTCCAGGTAGTGCTCCTTCTTCAGGGCAAATCTGAGACCATAACATGTTGGGGCCCCTCTCCTCATATCTGGGGGCCCAGTGACATGCCTTTGGGGGGGGTCCTCCAAGCAGTTCACACAACCATAGAAAATGGGAGTTGAAGGCAGTTGTGAATTCAATGAGTATTTAGCAGTTAACGCTGCTACTCTTACGGTTGGATCCTAAGTCAAAGCTGTATAGTCATGGACTCCAAGTTGGAAAATATCTCAGAAATTCACCTTCCCTTCTTACCCAGGCATCTCCTTGAATACTCCTGGCAATGAGCCTTCACCGTGGATGCAGTGAGGAGTCAGAAAGCACTTTCTGGCACTGGGCTGAAATCTGCCTCTGCTGACGCACTTCTGTCCTCCAGGTCTTCCTGTCTGCTGTCCTCTTCCCCAGGGGGCCTGTCATTTCTCTGAAAACAGCTCTCCTAGCTAACTCCTCCTTCTCCCAAACCCCAAGTCTTTTCAGACCCGAAGTGGAAATTTCTGGAAAAGGCAAGAAAACCCTCCCCTGTCATTGTGGTTCTAACGAACTCCCAGGATGTGTGTGCATCTTGGGTTTTTATCTGGCAAAACAGCCCGACTTGTCCCCAAAACCTGAGTCCATGGGCTCCAGCGGCATGACTGGGCTCTGGTGGCACATCCCCAAGGCGGGCAGGAGCCAGAGTCACCAGGTGTGTGCCACCTCCCTCTCATCCCATTTTCCCAAGGCCACGTCCAGATGAGACACATTTCCATTTCAAAGGAGGAAGAAGGGGAGTTCCTGTTGGGGCTCAGTGGTAGCAAACCCAACTAGTATCCATGAGGATTCAGATTTGATCCTGGCCTTGCTAGGTGTTAAAGGATCCGGTGTTACTGTGCGCTGTGGTGTAGGTCACAGACGCGGCTCGGATCTGGTGTGGCTGTGGCTGGCAGCTGCAGCTCCAATTTGACCCCTAGTCTGGGAACCTCCACATGCCACACCTGCAGCCCTAAAAAGACAAAAAAAAAAAAAAAAAAAAAAAAAAAAAAAAAAAAAAAGCAGAGAGAGAGAGAAAAGAAAAAAAAAAGGAAGGAAATTCTCTAAATGGAGCTGAGGGAACCAAGATCCCCCATGGGCAAACTGTGACGTTAGTAAAGCCTCTCTCTGGACTCAGTTTCCCCATTTGTTTAATGAACTGAGTGATCCCAGGGGGTACTTTCTGGAAGTAAAAGTTCAGACAAAAGGCATGTGGGAGTTCCAACTGTGCCTCAGTTGTACCAAACCCAACTGGTATCCATGAGGATGCGGGTTCACTCAGTGGGTTAAGGATCCAGCGTTGCCGTAACTGTGATGTAGGTTGAAGGCGCGACTCAGATGTGGCATTGCTGTGGCTGTGGCGTAGGCCGGCAACTACAGCTCTGTTTTAACCCCTAGCCTGAGAACCTCCATATGCTGCACATGCGGCCCTAAAAAAAATAGCAAAAGAAAAGAAAATGGATGTGATCCCTGATGCTGCGGGGCCTGGAGTTGCCATGGCAACCACTTTCTCCATCTCCCAGGTTCTCCTGCAGCACAGGGGACTGGGAGCTTTACCTTCTGCCCGGAAGGGTTGGCCTCCTGCTTTTTGCAGGGCAGGCCCTTCCTAGATCCTTCAGGCCTCTTCTTAGACGTCACATCCCCGGAAGGCCTTTCCCGGCCAGCTCCAAACAAGCTGGTCTCCCTGCACCCTGTTAATTTTATTTCATGGTTATTTGTTTGTAACATCGGTCTCCTGGGAGATGTCGGCTGCGGGAGGACATGCACCCTGTCTGTCTTGTTTAAGGCTGCGTCCCTTGTCCCCAGCCCAAGGTCTGGGACATCTGGGGGTTCAGTACGCGTTGAATGAATGAACAAGTGAGTGAATCAGTGAATGAGTAGATGGGCCTGGCCGTCAGTGCCCTGTGCACGATGCCACTCCCATGAGCCACTTTCTTCTCTTCACCCGTTTCCCTCCCTTCTCCCCATCCCACCTTCTTCCTGGTCCTGCCTTTTCTTTGCCCTTGTCTGTCATTTTTATCCTAGCTGTCAAATGTTTTGCTCCTGTTCTTCTTTCTCCTCCTCTCTATTAGTCCCCTTCACACGGTCAAAAGTATGCCCTGCTGCCACCACCTCTGTGAAGCCCACCAGGATAGGGGAGCGCAGGGCCCTCTACCCTTTCAAACGTCTAAACTCATCATTGACCTCAGGCTCTGTGTTCACCATGGAATTCCCTGGATGGCTTCTGGCCATAGCCTCTGGAGGAAGCAGAGCCGCCATGTATAATAACAAAACACAAAACACACTACACCTGGCATACAGTGTTACTGGACCCATTTTCCTGACAGAGTGACTGTGGATCAGAATCTCTGCTACTCTGTCCAAATACAGAAGGGAGTGAGTGAGTAGGTACGGATCAGCCTCTGGCCCCAAGTCCCCTGGCTTTCCTATGTTCCGTGAAGTCCAGCCCTGAAGGTTTACCATTTTAACTTTTTTTATGAAAATTTCAGGAGTTCCCGTTGTGGCTCAGTGGGTTACAAACCCGCCTAGTATCCATGAGGATGTGGGTTTGATCCCTGGCTTCGTTCTGTGGGTTAGGATCTGGCGTTGCCATGAGCTGTGGTGTAGGTCGCAGATTTCGCTCGGATTCCATGTTGCCGGGGCTGTGGCATAGACTGGCAGCTGCCGCTCCGATTTGACTCCTAGCCTGGGAACTTCCATACACTGTGGGTGTGGCCCTAAAAAAAAAGAAAGAAAGAAAATTTCAGACATAAACCAAAAATAGTGCAATGGAAATCTTATACCCACTTTGTAGCCTGGTATTTTAGCCTTAATTGTCCAGGATGCGTTTGCATGTTTGTTTCTTAGACCTCGGATTCGAAGCACCAAGTTAATCACCCTCCTGTGTTCATGACGTGTTACCCCCCATGGGTCCTTGCTGCCTGGATTCTGCATATTTGTTTTCTGCATTCCTTTTTATCCTCACCGCCCTCTATCTTACACACACACTCTACATACAAAGGCAAGTATTCTGTTGGTTGAACGCACACATTTTTTAGAGTGAAATGTTCCTGACTGTTACGTGTGTGTGTGCATATTTACTGTGATAAAAGAGAGGTAACATAAAATTTACCATTTTAGGAGTTCCCTGGTGGCCTCATGGTTAAGGACTCGGCATTGTCACTGCTGTGACTCTAGTTACTGCTGTAGCTTGGATTTAATCGCTGGTTTGCAAACTTCTGCATGCCATGGGCTCAACAACAACAACAAAGTTTAACCGTTTTAACCTTTTTTTTGTGTATGTAGGATTCAGTGACGTTAAGTGCATGCATGATGTTGTGTAACCATCATTACTCTCCATTTCCAAAACTTTTCCATCACCCCAAGGAAATTCTGTGCTTATGAGCAATACACCTCATCTCCACCCCTCCAGCCCCTGGAAACCTCTGTCCTACTTTCTCTCTCTATGAATTTGCCTATTCTAGGTAGCTTACATAGGTGGAATCATGCAATATTTGTCCCTTTATGTCTGCTTTATTTTGTTTCGCATAATGTTTTCAAGGTTCACCTATATTGTAGCCTATGTAAGAACTTCATTATTTTTTATGGCTGAATAATATTCCACTGAGTGTATAGACCACCATTTATTTGTTGATTGACATTTGCCTTGTTTCTGCCTTTTGGCTCTTGTGAATAATACCGCTATGGACACTGGTGTGTGAATATCTGTTACAGTTTCTGTTTTCAAGTTACCTGGAGTATGTATCCAGGAGTAGAATTCCTAGTCATATCGGAATTCTGTGTTTAACTTCTGAGGAACTGCCAACGGTTTTTCACAGTAGCCGGACCATTTTACATTCCCATTAACAATGCACAGGGGTTCGGATTTCTCTACACCTCTGTCAACACTTGTTATTTTCCTGATTTTGTTTTGTTTCGGTTTGGTTTGGTTTTTAAAAAATAGCCATCCTAGCTAGTGGGTGTGAAGTAGTATCTCATGTGTGGTTTTGATTTGCATTTCTCTGATGACTCATGATGTTGAGCATGTTCTCGTGGCCTTATTAGCCATTTGTTTATCATCTTTGGAGAAATGTCTTTGCCCATTTAATTGGATCGTTTGATTTTTTTGTTATCAAGTTATAGGAGTCCTTTACAATTCTGATATTAATCCTTTATCAGATATACAATTTGCAGATATTTTCTCCAGCCTATGGGCTTTCTTCTCATTCTTTTGATAGCATACTTTGATTATAAAAACGTTTAAATTTTGAAGTCCAGTTTGCCTTTGCGTGCTCGCGTACGCACGTGTGCGTGTGTGTGTGTGTGTGTGTGTGTGGCCTGTGCTTTTGGTGTTGTACTGAAGAAGTAATTGCCACGAAGACTTCCCCCTGTATATTCTTCCAGGACTTTTACAGTTTTAGTGCTTAAATTTAGGTCTTTGATCCATTTTGAGTTAGGTTTGTGCATGGTATGAGGTGAGAATCCAACTTCATTCTGTTTCATGTGGCTGTCTAGGTTTTCCAGTATCATTTGTTGAAAAGACGATCCTTATCCCATTGAATGATCTTAGCACTGTTGGAAAATCAATTAACCATAGACCTGAGGATTTATTTCTGGGATCTTTCTTCTGTTCCATTGGCTGCCATGTGTGTGTCTTGTGGCTTCGCAGTATGTTGTTAAACCAAGAAGTGTGAGCCCTTCAGCTTTGTTCTTCTTTTTCAAGATTGCCTTTGGCTCTTTGGGATCATTTGAAATTCTATATGAATTTGAGGATGGGCTTTCCTACTTCTGCCCAAAATACCATTGAGATTTTTGTAGGGATTGCATTCAGTCTACGGGCTGCTGTGTCATTGCTCTATCTTTTTTTCTCTCTGCGTTCAAGCTCCACCTGTGTTGCTCAGTGAACACTGGGTCTGCCTCTGTCATATCTAACTTCTGCTGTGCCCTCTTGGCTCCCCTCCTCTGCCCTTTGAGGGACTTCCAGTTCCTTCGGGTTCCCCAGGAACACAACAAAGATGCAACACACAGCTCAGGCCAGCCCCCTGCGAAGGCACTTTATCTGCATTCTCTCATTCTGTTATTCCATTAACACCTCCGTGGGAAAAAATATTAAAATTACTGCCTCTTCAGATCTGAGGGATCAGAGGCTCAGTTAGGAAACATCCGAGCCAGGATTTGAGCCCAGCCCAGCCCAGGCCAGCTCCGTCACCCCTGAGCTGCACCCCTGTGCTCCAAAGCCTGTCCCTGCCTCCGCCGCCTGGGCACAGCGGCCCCTCCGCCTACAGGTCCTTCAGCTTGGCGACTGCCCAGTGCCTATGCCAGCCGCCAGCGAACACCTGGGCTTTGGGGACCTGCAGCCCGGAGAGGGAAAGGCGCCAGCGCGACGTCAGCAACAGCAGTGAAGGAGCAGAGTGAGGCCCGGAACCCGGGCGCTGACCCCCGCTGTCAGGGTGCCGGGGCCAGCGGTCGCGAGGAGGGTCACGGGTGCACTTCTCCGTCGGCCAAAGGCCCTCCTGGCAGCCCATAAATCCGGCTGGACCCGGCTTATCCTGTTTACTGGATTAGCGGACTGGGCGTCTCCCTATAAATCATCCAGGGTGATTTACGGGGAGGCCCTGGAAGGTCTGAAGGCCCTGCTGACGCGGGTCCCCGGGGAGGGGCAGATAAGCGCCGCCTGCCTGCGCGGCCCAGCGGCTCCCTTCCCGCGAAGGCTGGTGGGGGGGGGGGGCTCGCTCTGTCCCTCCCACGGGGCGGGTCACCCCACGTCCCCTTCACATCTGCTCCTCTTCTGGCGGCCTCCTGGCCTAGTTTAATAAAAGTTCCAAAGGCAGAGCTTCTGGCGCTTTTTAGGGACCTTCCCTATCAAACAGTGCCAAGTAAGGATGATAAAATACGATAGGCAAATGGCGAAAGGAGAAAGAAGCCAAATTGTGAGAGCACTGAGGCTGCAGTCTGTATTAGATAACATGCGTTGCTCGGGTTGGCGTTCCCGTCGTGGTGCAGCGGTTAAGGAATCTGACTAGGAACCATGAGGTTGCAAGTTCGATCCCTGGCCTCGCTCAGTGGGTTAACGATCTGGCGTTGCCACGAGCTGTAGTGTAGGTCACAGATACGACTCGGATCTGGCGTTGCTGTGGCTGTGGCGTAGACTGGAGGCTACAGCTCCAATTAGACCCCTAGCCTGGGAACCTCCACATGCCATGGATGTGGCCCTGAAAAAACGACAAAGGCAAAAAAACAAAACAAAAAAACGCATTGCTAGGGTTGATGGGTTGCTAACCATGGGCCAGGTACCTATCTACATTTTTTTTTCACATGAATCATTGTTTTAAGCCCCAATAGACCTGTAAGATGGATGTTGTGATTTTCCTCATTTTAGATGAAGCCACTAAAACACAGGTGAATCGAGTTGACCAGGGCCAAGGTCACAAAGCATGACTCCCAGTGAAGGTGCGATTCAAACCAGGTGGTGTGCCACTCGGGTTAGGAACTTAGTTCTTCTCTTCACTCAGTGCCTGGGGGGACTGTGGGGGGTGGTTTGATGGGTGTGACTAAGGCAGGAAGGATGGACTTCGGAGATTCCTGTCGTGGCTCATTGGCAATGAACCTGACTAGTATCCATGAGGATGCCGGTTCGATCCCTGGCCTCACTCAGTGGGTTAAGGATCTGGTGTTGCTGTGAGTTGTGGTGTAAATCACAGACATGGCTCAGATCAGGCATTGCTCTGGCTGTGGTGTAGGCTAGCGGCTACAGCTCCAATTCGACCCCTAGCCTGGGAACCTCCATGTGCCATGGGTGCGACCCTAAAAAGACAAAAAATAAATAAAGGATGGACTGTGGGAGTTCAGCAGGTTAAGAATCCAGCTAGGAGTTCCTGTCATGGCGCAGTGGTTAATGAATCCGACTAGGAACCGTGAGGTTGCGGGTTCGATCCCTGCCCTTGCTCAGTGGGTTAATGATCCGGCGTTGCCGTGAGCTGTGACTGATGGCAGAGTCCCATGTTGGTTGGTTGGATGGATGGATGGATGGATGAAAGTGTGGCTGAAGATCAGTTGCAGACACGGCTCGGATCCTGCGTTGCTGTAGCTGCGGCGCAGGCCAGTGGCTACAGCTCCGATTAGACCCCTAGCCTGGGAACCTCCACATGCCGCAGGTGCGGCCATAAAATGACAAAAGGCAAAAAAAAAAAAGATAAATTAAAAAAAAAAAAAAAAGAATCCAGCTAGTATCCATGAGGATGCAGGTTCGATCCTTGGCCTGGCACAGTGGGTTAAGGATCCAGTTTTGCCACAAGCTTCCACATAGGTCACAGATGATACTCAGATCCCACATTGCTGTGGGTGTGGCTGTGGCTGTGGCCAGCACCTCAGCTCTGATTTGACCCTAGCCTGGGAACTTTCATGTGCCACAGGCATGGCCCTAAAAAAGAAAAAGAAAAAGAAAAAAAAAAAAAAAAAAGGATAGACTTTGCCAGGTCCCAGAAAGGCCAGGTCCCAGCTTGGCCACTTAATAGCTTGTAACATGGACAAGTCACTTTAATTCTCTCTGCCTCCATTTCTCCTCATCAGTAAAATGGAGATAATAATAGCAAGTCCCTCCTAGGAGGGCAGGTCCCCTTTTGTGCATTTTAAGTAAAAACTAAGATAGATAAAAGTATTCAAAACTTGCTTTGCACAATGGCAACCATGTAGCTAAGCCTTCAATAAACGGTAGCCTATTGATTGATTGATTTTGACCCTGATCTTAAAAAGTTCATGAACCAGTGGTGGAGACTCAAATTTATGCAAAGAACTCCAAAGAGGATGGAGAACATACTGCTCAGTGAAGGTCCATAGCAGAGGGGTGGTGAATTTTAAGACGAAGGATCAGAAAATTTCTCACAGAGAAGGTGGCTGGGACTTGACCTATGAAATCCAAGCAAGATTTCCTAAAACTGTGAAAGTGGGGAAACACTAAGAGAGCTTCCTCAGCAAAGAATGCACGTTGAGTGATGGATGATACACCGTCAATGGGCACCCCACACTCTTTTTGCACCTGTCTCTCCATATCAGTAGAGGTGGTGTCTTAATTCTTTATGAAGTCTCGCCCATACCTCCCTGTGACTGATGGCAGAGTCCCATGTTGGTTGGTTGGATGGATGGATGGATGGATGGATGAAAGTGTGGCTGAAGATCAGGTGCAGAAATGGTGTATGCAACTTGCATGAGTTGCAACACCAAAGAAACAAACAACCCCATCCAAAAATGGGCAGAGGATCTAGGCCGACAGTTCTCCAAAGAAGACATGCAGATGGCAAATAAACACATGAAAAGATGTTCAACATCGCTCCTCATTAGAGAAATGCAAATCAAAACCACTATGAGGTACCACCTTACACCGGCCAGAATGGCCATCATCAAAAAGTCTACAAACAATAAGTGCTGGAGAGGGTGTGGAGAAAAAGGAACCCTATTACACTGTTGGTGGCAATGCAAATTGGTGCAGCCACTGTGGAAAACAGTATGGAGAGTCCTCAGAAAACTCAAAATAGAATTACCATTTGATCCAGCAATCCCACTCCTGGGCATCTATCCAGCAGAAACCATAGCTCGAAAAGACACATGTACTCCAGTGTTCATTGCAGCACTCTATGCAATAGCCAGGTCATGGAAACAACCTAAATGCCCATCGACAGAAGAGTGGATAGGGAAGATATGGTACATACACACAATGGAATGTTACTCAGCCATT
>PVHT020000165.1:17250625-17345522 GCA_004024745.2 Catagonus wagneri | reverse complement strand
AAAAAAAAAAAGAAATGGTGTATGCCTAGTGAGTTCCTAACTCTGGGCCTTTGCCCTTGGGGTCTTCTCTTTGCCTTATTTGCATTATTCGCTAAGATAATTCCCTTGGCTTACCTCTCTTGTTTTATTTAAGTCTCTAGTCAAATGTCACCTCCTCAGGGAAGCCTGCCCTGACTGTCTGGTCTAAAATAGAATGTTCTTCAACTCTGTGCCTTCCTGTATTTTTAATAGTGCTTATCACTCCTTAGCGTAGTAGATATGTGCTTGCTTGTTTGTTCTCTCTTGTCAAGTATGAGCTCCGCAAGAGTAGATGCTTTCTCTGCTTTGCTCACTCCTCTATCACCAGGACTAGAACAGGGTCCAGCAGACAAGGTTATCCCTTGATAACCATTTGTTGAATGAGTTGAAAGATGTACTAAGCAGCTAGGAGGAAGGATGGGGTCTGATCCTGGAAATCTCCGAAATCTCTTTACAAAGTTGAAAAAGTACTCTACCAGTGATAATGCTGATATTTTTCTCTCATTTGTCCCACAATTTACATGTCAGAAAGGACTTTCTCACCTATTTGCATACCCGTGAAATAGGCAGGAAACAGATGAGTAATTTTTTTTCACACACACACAAAATGTCTTTGCAGATCACAAAGTGTCGCCAATTTTCCACTTGATACTGAAAGGTAAGAAATATAAGAAGAAATTCTTCCCACCAGCCTCTTCCCATTGTCTCTACTGTGAGAGAGTTATTGTTAAGAGTTTGGGGCTAGGCTTGTAATCCTCACTTGAATGATAAAGGAAACTGAAGCTGGAGTTCCCGTCCTGGCGCAGTGGTTAACGAATCCAACTAGGAACCGTGAGGTTGCAGGTTCGATCCCTGGCCTTGCTCAGTGGGTTAAGGATCCAGCATTGCCGTGAGCTGTGGTGTAGGTCACAGACGCGGCTCAGATCCCGCCTTGCTGTGGCTGGGTGGTGCAGGCTGGCAGCTACAGCTCCAATTAGACCCTAGCCTGGGAACCTTCATATGCTGCAGGTACAGCCCTAAAAGGACAAAAGATCCGGAAAAAAAAAAAAAAAACGGAAACTGAAGCTCAGAGAAGTTAAGACACTTGCCCAGGGACACACAGTTACTCAACAGCAGAGCCAAATGTTTTGTCCGTTCCACCTCAGGTGTCTATTAAGTTCCAATAGATGTGAATCCACTGGGTTCAATTGGCTCTAAACAAGCAGAAACACTTTTTTCTTGCCAACACCCACCCACCCTGGCTAAACATGCTTTACGGCTCTCAAACAGCCAAGGTAGAGAAGGACGCCAGTCTGGGCCAACTGGAACGTCCGCAGCACTTCAGCCAGGCCTTCTCAGCTGCCCGAACATCCTCTTATCCTCTCCGATCGAGCCGGTACCCACTGTGGGCAGGCGTACTGCAGGGTTCCATCAGTGTCTTCCCTCGTGGCTCACAATAACCCATGACCTGTTATTCTTCCCATCGAACAAGGGACGGAACTGGGGTCTGGGGACCATAAGTTGCTTGCCCAAGGCTACATACTAACCAGCAAGAGCTGCAACTTGAACTCTGAGTCTATATCCCTCTGGCTCTGGAGCCCGTGCTCTACCCTGTCCGTCTGTCTACACTGGGCCCCATGCTCCTCAGGCCCAGCCCTGCCCGGCCCGTACACTTGGCACCGGGGCTTTGGGCTTCTGCCTGACCAAGGAGAGGCCTTGGCCCAAAGGGGCTGCGGCTGCCCTCTACCTCTGTGCAGGACTCCCCCGCTTCTGCACCTGCCACCCTCTTCCTTCTTGACTGTGCCCCTTCAGCCACCCACCCCGGCCGTTCTCCCGCTCCTTCTGCAAGCTCTTCCCCCAGGAGCCACAAACGTGCTCCCGTGTTCCCCATTCTCCAAAGATACTCTCCCCACTTCTTTCTCCGCTTCTTCTAACCACTTCCAAGTTTCCCCACCAGATTTCTTGGGGCAAAAGAGGATTCTGTGTGTCCTGTCCGGTCTGTGTCCTCATAAATGACTTAGTTGTTGGACAGGTCGGGATTTCAGCCCTCCGCCACTGGATTATGGTGTGACCTCAAGGAAATCACGGTGCTTCTCTGAGCCTCGCTTCCTCTTCTGTAAAATGGGGCTATTGATAATAGGCTCTTTGTGATCACGGGATGAGCGAAAGAATTTAAAGGGCTTATTAATGCAACATAGGCAAATGGCAGCAAGAGTTACTTTGTCATTGACTGCTCTCTCCCCAGCCCTAGCGCAGTGCTGGCTCATGCAGGCTTAACGTTAAATATCTGGTGGGTTGATGAGTTCACTTCATTTGCAAGGGGTCTTTCTTCTTCATCACACTTTGCTACTCAGCCCTCACTGCCTGTGATTTTTTTTTTTGTCTTTTTAGGGCCATACCCACAGCACATGGAGGTTCCCAGGCTAGGTGTTGAATCGGAGCTGTAGACGCCGGCCTACACCACAGCCTATGCCACGCCAGATCTGAGCCTCATCTGCAACCTACACCACAGCTTGTGGCACTGCCATATCCTTAACCCACTGAGCGAAGTCAGGGATTGAACCTGCATCCTCATGGATACTAGTCAGGTTTGTTAACCACTGAGCCACAACGGGAACTCCTTAATTTTTTTTTTATTGTGGTAAAAATATACATAACATAAAACTTACAATTTTAACCATGCAGGGCCACTAAATACATTGACATTTTTTGTGTAACATCTATCACTACTATTCATCTCCAGAACTTTTTCATGATCCCAAACTGAAATTCCATGCCTAGGAAATAAAAACTCCCCACCTCTCCCTCCCCTGAGCCTCTGGTAACCACCATTCTGCTTTCTGTCGCTGTGATTGGACTATTCGAGGCACCTCACGTAAGTGGACTCCTATCATTTTTGTGCTTTCCGATAGTTAATTGTACGTGTCAACTTGGCTAGTCTCTGGTGCCTGGTTGTTTGGTGAAACACCAGCCTAAATGTTGCTGTGAAAGTATATTTTAGATATGCTTGCTATTTACATCAGGAGACTTCGAGTAAAGCAGATTCCTCTGTGAGCGGGTCTCATCTAATAATTTGAAGGCCTGAAGAGGGAACACAAGTTCCCCAAAGAATTTTGCTTCCAGACTGCGGTAGAGAAATTCTCTTTGAGTTTCCAGCTTCTGGACTCATGCCGACAGACGGCAACATCAGTTCTTACCTGCCTTTGCAGCCTGCGGGCTTACCTTACAGATTTCAGCTTTGCCAGCTCCCACAATCATGTGTGTGTATAAATATACACACACACACACACACGTAAATATATGTGGGTGTGTATATATATATGTAAATATAGGAGATATATATATAGAGAGAGATACAGATATATATATAGATATATATATATCCTATTGGTTCTGTTTCTTTGGAGAGTCCTGACTGCCTCTACATAGACTTTATCCCCATCTCCTCAGCCTAGATATCGCCTCCTCCAGGAAGCCTTCTAGAGCATTCTCTCATGGGACGCTTGCCACATATGGCTTCACAGAGGGAGTTTAATCCTTGTGAGTAGGAACCATTTTTGCTCCTCGCTTCAAACACTCACTTAACTCTCTGCGGCATTGGAATCCCTGGGCTTTGCGGCGTACATGGTGTTTGTGGAGTTTGGACAATTTGCGTGGTGGCCCAAGGGAGCCTTTAAGGATACTCTTCCCATTGTAGGCTGCACCCTCTCCCACTCCGGAAGTTGACCTGGGGCAGAACCCTAGCCACGGGACTTAGCCTCGCCCCACTGTCCCTCCACCTGCTGGACTATCCTTAGGGACCACCTGCACGGAAGAGGCCCTTCCGCTCCAGACCAGGGTAGGCAGCTAGATGGAGGTCAGTCGCCTGCCCTCCATTTCTCTATGTGGCCACCAGGGAGTCTCAACTTGTCCAGTTGGAAGGTCCCGAGATACGCCAAGGATTTCCAGTCAGGCCTGGGGTCTGACAGCAGGACTGCCCGCTGCCTGATGGAGGCCGTGACAGGTGTGAGGACAGGCTGCCCCAAAGGACCCACCCGCAGCCCCTGGAGGGTGCCCTGTGCAGTGGTTGGGAGCCAGGTTTAGAGCAGAAGGCCCACTTTTAGTGGGTTTGTTTGGTTTGGTTTGGATTTTTCTGCTTTTTGTTGGTGGTGGTGGTTTTTTTTTTTTGAGGGCCACACCCGCAGTATATGGAAATTCCCAGGCTAGGGGTCAGATCAGAGCTACAGCTGCCAGCCTGTGCCACAGCCACAGCAACATGGGATCTGAGCCACACCTGTGCCTATGCCACAGTTCGTGGCCACACCGGATCCTTCACCCACTGAGCGAGGACAGGGATCAAACCCACATCCTCATGGATACCAGTCAAATTCGTTCCCACTGAGCCATGACAGGAACTCCCCAGAAAGTCTGTTTTTGAATCCCAGCTCAGCCATTGACCAGCTGTGTCACCTCGGGCAAGCTACCTAACATCTCAGACTATTTTCCCACCTCTGAAATGAGAATAATGAGGCTTATCTCAGAGAGTACTTGCAGGATTAAATGAGATAGCACACCACGCACCTGGCACATAGTAATCACTCTATAAATGACAGGTATTATTATGGTTGTTGATACTATTTTTTTTTTCATTACCCCTGTGACTTTTAGGTAAGTGGCTTAACCTCTCTGTGCCCTGTTTCCTGAGCTCTAAAAACAAGGATTAAAATAACAATAAATGCTCCATGAGGTGGCTGTGGGCGTTAAATGAGATAAAACATGTAAATTGCCCTGGAGGTAATAATCCCTCAGTTTACAGCAGCTGTTATTAGTCATTAATGTTTATGATTATTGTTACTATTATTGGGACTGGCCAACCCAAGGAGCCCCTGATGCCTCCAGCTCTGAAGGATCTGAGGCTCTGGGTGGAGGAGAAGCCGCCCTGAGAGCCCCCTCCCCGACCCCACCCCTCAGGCCCCTTTGAAGTCCCCAGGGGCCCCGGGGCCGTGATAAATGTCCCAGCCCTATAGGTTATGACTTGCTGCCAGACTTGACATTAACCATCATGCCCTGGCTGGGTGTTTGAAGAAAGTGGCTAAATGCTGCTGGGGCTGATGGGGGAGATAGCAGCTGAGGCTGGTCTTTGAAAGCCCCCCGGCCGCCCTGGCGAGCGGGAGCGAGAGGAGGCCGGCTCCGCTCCAGCTGTTTAGTCTACCAATCTCAGTGGTGACATGGAGTCTGCGCGGCGTGGGGAGGGCTGCGGCTAAGGGCGGGGGGTGCTGCCCCCCAGCCACTAGGGGTTTCTTTGGGGGGGGCGCATGTACGCTTTTCACACCTTTTGAATTAGAGGAGAGGAGGTTGTGGAGAAGACCCACTCTTTGGACTAGAAGCCCGGACCGGTGCGCTGCCCTCTCTCCCCTGGCAGAGGTTCGCATCCCAAGCACTGGAATCAGCCGGGCTCCGCGTCTTCTTGCAGAGAGTCCTTGGGAGGGGTCCTTGACGTCCCTGAGCCCCAGTTTCTTCATCTATAAAACAGGGGTGAATAACAGTGCCTCCCCTGTGGGATGAGATAAGCCGATGGCTGTCGTGCGTCTGGCGCAGAACCAGGCGCACAGTGGGGGCTCAGCAGACAGAACTGCCCTCCAGTGTCAGTCGGGGACACAGAAATAAAGATTCAGGTTTGCTTTTGGACCCCTAATGTGTCGTCAGAGACCTCATCCCAGCTGCTGGTCCACGCCAGTCTTCTCCGTTCATTTGTTCTTTCAGACAACTTTCAGCCAAGGCCCGGGAGCCTCGTCATTAGAAATAGTAGCCACCAGGGCACTCACCACGTGCCAGTCACTGTGCAGGACGCCTTACGTGCCGCAGCTGGCCTGGGAGAAAAGCGGGAGATGAGATAACAATGAGCAGCGCCTGACACTTAGCAAGGTCTTAATAAACAGTGGCTGCCAGGATTTTTGAGCACCTACTCTGTGCCAGCCTGGACTAGGAGCCGAAGACCCAAAGCTTGGCGGAGCAGGGCTCTGCATTCAAAGCACTGTCAGGACCAGCTGGGTTAAGCTGCAGTAACAAACAACCCAGCCCTTAAGGTAACATAGGTTTAGTTTGCACTCCTGCTACATGTCCGTGAGATTCTGTTCACCTAGTCAATAGAGGTGAGTAGCTTGTGGCCCCTCCACTTTGCCTATGCATTGGCAAGATCGCCAGCCAGAGAAGATGGCAAGTCACAGACTCACTTGTCGAGTTTGTCGCCCAGCATTTCATTGGCTAGAGTAAACCACGTGGTTCCGCCAAACCTCAAAGGGACACGTGGTCTTAACGGGCGCCCAGAGCGGGAAGGAAGGTGACTCCCTCAGGCCCCCGGTCCGGGAGCAGCGGCAAATATGGGAACGGCCACCCAGTGAGTTACGTTCTCACCCAGCGCTGGGGGAGCGCAGGGGACAAGTGGCTTTGTTGAGAAGTCGGGGGACACTGCATGGAAGGGGACCTGAGAGCTAGACCTGGCGTTTAGAACAGTGGATGGTTCTTACCTTGGGGTCCAGGCCCCATGGTTGACCTTCAAGGATCCAGGAGCCCCCTGAAACTACAAAACCTTGTATGTAGGTGGACTTGTCCATTTTTCTAAGAAGAAAGTCGTAACTTTCATCATCTGAGACTTGGGCCACCAGATTCTCTGCATTTCTCCTGAGATTAGTCTTTCTGGTACAGCGTATCTGAAAGCGTGGCGTTCAAACAGAGAGCCTGGGCAGCTGTCAAAATGCACAGTCCCAGGCCCTGCCCCGACCAACTGAGTCACAATTGCTAGGGCTGAGGCCGCGTTTGAACAGGTTCTCCAGGTAACCCTGATGTTGCGGCTGAGGCCCCGTGGGGCTGCGTGGTTAACGGAGCCCTCTGTGGCGCAGAGCGCCGTGCCTGACTCAACCCTCGGGGTCGGTAGGGAGCAGCAAGGGCCAGGCTCCGACTTACCGGGCACATGGGAGGCATTCTGTGCATGTCCCCGAGAGAGATAAAGACGGGAAGTGAAAAGGGAGCCAAAGGGACAGAATGGCCTAAAAATATGTGCTCTGGAATCAGATGGCCTTGGGTTCTGATGCTCGTCTTGCTGGTTACCAGCTGGTGATCTCGGATAAGCTCCCCACCTCTCAGGACCCCTGCCGCCTCTTCTGTCCTCGGGAAGGACAGTCTCTCCCGTGCCCCACGGGGCCACGCCAGCACACAGCCCACGTCCTCTAGAGGGTGGCCGGAAGGATCGTGGCTCTTTTAGTAACGCCTGTGATGGGTCTCAGGAATCTTCTGGAGGTGAGCAGAGCGAGGACCTGACGCGGTTCCACTCTGAGCACTGGAGGCGGGATTCAAGCCAAGGCAGGGTCCACCGCCTCCGAGCCCGGGGCTCGGTTCTCCTCGTCGCAGAGCCATGCTGGCCAGAGCTGAAGCTGCCATGCTGTGTGTGTGTGTGTGTGTGTGTGTGTGTGTGTGTGTGTGTGCGCGCGCTTTCAGCCTCCTCCCCCACACACATGCTCACCCTCACCCTCTTTGTCCCTTGTCACTCCTGTTGAGGTCCTGCCTGACACAGGTAGGACCCTGGGCCGATGGCCGTAGCAGCGGTCCCCAATTCTGGCTGCCCTGAAGGAGAACCTGGTGCGTGTGTTCAGTATACAGAGTCCTAGGCCTCTCCCGGGGGCAGTTCTGATTCTGCAGGTCTGGATCGAGCCCAGGAACGGCATTTTAAGCCATTCCTGGGGATTCTGATCCTCAGCCAGTTCCCTGAACCCCCCGCCCACACCCAGGTGGTTCAGAATGTGCAGGTTTGGAACGTCTGACAGGAGGATGGGGGGCCTGGCCCTCTGCCCCCCCCCCCCCCCGCCAAGAAACCGCCTGCCTACCCACCTCCACCAGACCCGGGCCACCCCCACTCCCGGCCCAAGGCGAGGAGAAAGGGCAGCTGTATTTTGGCGTCGGAGACAGCCTGCTGCTCTCGCAGCCTCAGCTTCCCTGTCCGTGTGTGGGTCTTTCTCCCCTGATTGAAGGTCCGAGGGACGTTTGCTAAGCCCGCAGCTAAGGGGGCTCACCCAGGGCCCCCTCTGAAACCCTGCCCTTAATTCTGCTTTCTCTTCTTTAAGTAGGGCCTTGTAAGACCCGCAGGGGCCCTGACTGAGAAGGGCTGTGAGATGTGTGGGCCCTCACCCGGAGACTCGGAGACTCGTCACCTTAGACGGGGAGAGGCCGGCCCTCCCGAGGTGCTCCCAGAGCACCCCTCCTCTGCCTGCTTCAACTTCTCCGCTTTGCTCCCAGCCAGAGGCCCGCCCGCAGTTTATCAGCCAGGAGTGGCAGGGCCTGCTAATCAGAGGCTGCTCCGGGCCCAGGGGATTAACTCTGCAGACCCCGGGCTGGCCTGGGTCAGGCACTCTGGCTACCAGCTGCGCCCCAGGGTTCTCAGCTTCGGGCCGCTTGTAGGGGGAGGTGTGGGGAGGTTGGTGGCCACGGAACTGCCAGCTGCCAGAGAGATTAAAGCTAAACCAAGCGGCTCCCTCTCCCGCTGGGGACCCTCCCGGGGGTGTGCTCTACATCTAGAAAAAACTCCAGACTGTGCCCCCCTCTCCGAACGCATCCTGCCCCTCCGTGCCCGCCTTCTTCCCCTTCCAGACGGCACTCCCAGCCCCACGCTCTCGCCCTGGGACTTGGCACTGGCTCTCCTGGTGTCTGGAACCCCCTTGAGAGCTTTACAAGCTCCAGGTTTCTTCTCAAAAGTCACCTCCCAGGAGTTCCCATTGTGACTCAGAGGTAATGAACCCAACTAGTATCCATGAGGATGCGGGTTCGATCCCTGGCCTCACTCAGTGGGTTAAGGATCCGGCATTGCCGTGAGCTGTGGTGGAGGTCACAGTTACGGCTCAGATCTGGCGTGGCTGTGGTGTGGGCCAGTAGCTGCAGCTCCGATTCAGCCCCTAGCCTGGGAACTTCCATAGGCCTAGGGTGTGACCCTAAAAAGAAAAAATAAATAAATAAAAACGTCATGTCCCAGAGAGGCCGTCCCTGGCCCCTGGCCACCTTTTTTCTGAGCGAGCCCCTCCCACCCCGCTGTCACCCTAGCATATCCCTATTTCGTTTTTCAAACAGAAACTAAAATTCGTGTCCTGGGCTTATCACCTGCCTCCTCCATGAGGAAGGGAGCCGAGTTCCCCGCCCCCGTGCTTAAGACAGTGCCTGGCACCTGGTGGGGGCTCAGGAGCAATTTGCAGGATGAAAGGGTCAGGCTGCGGGTCCGGCCACCGTCCTGGGCTGTGGGCAGGGGAGGGTGGGGAGACGGAGGGCGGCCAAACCAGGATCCCTGCTCCGAGGAGCCCCGTGCGTCCCACCGCGGTGGAGCAGCCTGGGTGCGTGTGTCTAGAAGGGCACGCCGCAGCTGCTGGGTTCACTGCACACTGCGGGGACTGGTATGGAGGGGCTGGTGCCACGCCGGCCATGTGTCAGGATGCGGGGAGCTATGTTACAAGGTTCCCGGGCCGTCCTTCCAGGAGCAGGTAAGGATAGAGGCCTTCTTGGGCATCGGTGGTCATTGCCTGCTTCCCAGAGGAGCCGTGTTGTGCACAGGTGCACAGGTACATCCGGGGTGGGGGAGGGGCGCTGAGCACCTCCTCTTGGCCTCAAGTCCAAGACCCCAAGGTGGGCTATGCTAAGAGCCAGGGAGGGGAGGCTGGGCCTGGCTTCAGACCCCCTGCTGCTCCTCCCAGGATCCCACCCCCTCCTGTCAGAATGCACTTCTGCGATGGCATCACAGCCTGCCTCCAACCCACTCCCAGCAAGACCTGGGGCCACCCTCAAGCCCTGGTTCCCCCACCTGTACCTGGGCCTCTGAACTGGGCTTCACGCACAAAGCCAAGTGACTGTAGGAAAGTTTCATAGAAGGAACTTCTGAGCCCCAGTTTCCTCATCTGTAAAAAAGGGACAGGAAACTAGATAAAGGGAGTGTTAAACAAGTTAATGCAAGAAGGGTCCCAGCACAGCGTCTGACACACAGCGGGAGCCCTTTGAAGGTATTTCTCATCTGCTCTTTCCCGGGAGCCCAAAGCCCCCAGGCCTGCGAGCCGCAGGCCTAGCCCTGGCTTCTAACGCCACCTACTGGCCAAATAGTAGAATGACGCCCCCTGCAGTCCCGGAGTGGAGGGCGCTGGAGCCCCGAGTGCAAGGCCCAGATCTGCCCTGACTCCCGACCGGCCTCTCCCCTTATCCGTTAAATGGGGATGGTGGTGTCCATTGGCCCCCACACATCAGCTTAGTTTGGGGCCTTCAGAGAGTCTTGGGGGGTAGAGGGAAGAATGCTTTCCTTGGGGCACTGGCTCAGCCTGAGCTCAGAAAGCAAACCCCCAAAGCGGACATGGGTGCTGTGTGAGACGTCACAGGTCGCACTCCATCCCTCGTGGAGGGGCTGTTTCAGGGCGAGTCGCAGGACCCAGTCCTCTGGGGTTTAAGACTTTAAGATGGGGTCAAGGCCCGGCCTCTCCTCTCCCCAAGGCGAGATCCACAGCTGCTTGTCCGGACTCCGCGGCGCCGACAGAACCTGGGACAGCCGTGCCTCCAAAGCGTATCACAGGCGCACGCACACATACACGCACACGCGCGCGCACAATCGTCTAGGTCTAGACATCTGCCTTGATTTGTTTTCCGTTTCTCCACACTGCACTCCCACCCCCTATAGTGTCAGCTCCTGCAAGGAGAACAAGGTCCTCAGCTGTTTTGTCACCTTGTGCCCCGGGCATCCTTGTAGAGTTCATAAGTAGAGCTACAGCCACGGCACACGCAGACGCGCCCGACCCCAGTCACACGCTCCGAGCGCGCGCACACGGTCGCGATGCTTTACCCTCCCCCACGATCCGGGGCGCTCCCCGCGCCGCACGCGCCCTCGCAGAAGTAGGCGAGCCCGCGACCCATCAAGTGTGTACAGGCGCGCGCGCACGTGCACGGCCTCTGCGCGCACACAGCACGTCTGCTTTCCATCCTGGCCTTGCCGCTTCCCTCCTCCGCCTGCGGTGCTAAAAGCTCCGCCTCGCCCAGTGGGGCCTTCTGGGGAGTGAGTTGGGAGCGGCCCGGGGGGACTGACAAGCCAGTGCTAGGAGTAGACCGACACGCGGGTTGTAAATTTACCCTCAACGAATCCCGCCCCATCCCACCCCACCCACGCACCCTGCCTGCTTTCTCGCTGGAGGGGAGTTCCCCCCACCCTCTACTCACCCTCACCGTTCTCCTCAAACTAATCCGTGCAGCTCAGAAGGGACCGAGCATCCCAAGTGGCCACCGCAACTTAGACGGCCACTGTGTGAGTCCTGGCTCCGCTCTGACCCGGTGGGTCCAGTGCACTGGACCACTTGGACAGGGACTTGACCTTTTTTTGGCCCCAGTGACTTCCTCACTTCCTCTGTGACATGTGACTAATAATAGTGCTTACTTCCCACTGGAATAGGTGAGAATCAAAAGAAATAATGCCCTAAGCCCAGGACCAGTATACCTGGCACCTGTGAAAGACTCAAAAATGGGAATTACTTATTCTTATTTCAGTTTAAATATGATTATTCTTGGGGTGCTATGGAGACAAAATAGCCGCACTGGATAGGGCTCCCTGGAGTCTCTTTCTAGATCTACCCAGAGGTCTCAGACCCCCAGGTTAAGAACTCCCAAATCTCTATTCCAGCACTGAATTCCAGACCCTTTTCTCCTGATGGCTCATAGGCATGGAAGGAAGGCTGGAAAGGAGGAAAGAGGCGAGGGAGGGTGGACAGCTCCGTTGAGATATAATTCACACACCCTTTTAAAGTGTATAATTCAGTGGGTTTTAGTGTATTCAGAGAGCTGTGCAACCATCACCACTAATTCTAGAACAATTTCATCACTTCCGCGTACCCGTTTCCCCCAACACCTCCCAGCCCCTGGCAACCACCAGTCTGCTTTCAGTCTTTGTGGATTTGCCTGTGTCCGACATTTTATATACTATAAAGTATATAGTATATAAACTATACAGTAAATGATCTTTTGCGTCACTTACTTTACGGACTTGTTTCACTTACCATGTTTTCAAGGTTCCTCCATGTTGGAGCTTGGACCAGCATAAATTTCTTTTTATTGCTGAGTACTCTTCCATCGTGTGGCTACACCAGATAGTATTTATCCGTATTCATCCCCTGATGGACATTTGAGTTGGTTCCACCTTTTGTCTGTTGTGAATAGCACAGTTGTGAACATAGGTGTACAAATATCTGTTTGAATCCCTGCTCTCAATTTTTTAGTGTATCTACCAAAAAAAAACAGAATTGCCATATCGTATAATTCCATGTTTATTTTATTGAGGAGCCGCCCACCTGTTTTCCACAGGGGCTGCTCCATTTTACATTCCCATCAGCAGTGGAAGAGGGTTCCAGTTTCTCCATATCCTCCCCAATATTTGTTTTGATTAAAGTAATCCTACTGTGCATGAAGTGGTCTCTCACCCTGGTTTTGATTTACATTTCCTAAATGATGTTGAGCAGCTTTTCCTGTGCTTATTGGTCATTGCCATATCTTTTCTGGAGAAATGTCTAGATGCTAGTGTCACCGTGCTTTTACTGTAGCTTAGCAGTAAATGTTTAAATCAACAAGTGCGAGTCCTAGGACCCAGCTTAGTACTTTTCAAGCTTGTTTTGTCTAGTCTGGGTCTCTTGAGCTTCCATATGAATTTTAGGATCAGTTTGTCAATTTATAAAAAAAATCAGCTGCAATTTTATAGGGATTGCATTGAATTTGTCAATTAATTTGGGGCAGTATTATCCATGAACATAGGATGTCTTTCTGCTTGGGTCTTCAATTTTCCTCAGTGGTATCTCGCACTATGATTAAATTTACTCCTGAGTATTTTGTTCTTTATGATGCTATTGCAAGTGAAATTGTTTTCTTAATTTCCTTTTCATCTTTCTCATTGCCAATCTGTGGAAACACAATTTGATTTTTGATTATTGAAGAAAAAGTATATCTGAAATATGTCCAAATGCTGAGTCCCAAAATTGACTCCGTAGCATCCATAGTGAGGCCTGGAAATCTGCTTTTTAACCCTCACCTCCAGCGGTGTGCGTTAGGAAGGGCTAGCCTGGGTCTCTCTAACATCATGTGTAATCTTTCTGGGCCTTTGCACCTGCTGTTCCCACTGCTTGGAACACTTTTTGTTCAGACTTCTGTCTGGTTAAGATCCTACTCAGCCTTCAAAACCCAGCACACAGTCCCTTCTCCAGGAAGGCTTCTCTGATTGCCGCCTCCTTCTAACTGGACTGTGTATTCACAGCAGTCAGAGTTTCCACCTCTCTCTTAGCATATGTAACATATTATATTTATTGTCCTTTTGAAGTTACGAACATGGGGAGATCTCATTGTGGCCCAGTAGAAATGAATCCAGCTGGTATCCTTGAGGATGTGGGTTCAATCACTGGTTAAAGGATCATACCCCCAGCTGATGTTACCATCCCTCTGTTGATGGAAGTTTCACAGTTGATGGAATTTTCACCCTTCACAATTGTTTTTCAAGTTAAAGGATCTGGCATTGCCGTGGGCTGTAGTGTAGTTCACAGATGTGGCTCAGATCCTGCATTGCTGTGGCTGTGGTGTATGCCAGCAGCTGTAGCTCCGATTTGACCCCTGGCCTGAGAACTTCCATATGCCACAGGTGCAGCCCTAAAAATAAAAAATAAAAAATAAAAAATTATGAACAAAGAGAGCTCCTGTTATGGTTCAGCAGGTTAAGAACCCAACATAGTGTCTGTGAGGATGTAGGTTTGATCCCTGACCTTACTCGGTGGGTTAAGGATCCAGCATTGATGGAGTTCCCGTCGTGGCTCAGTGGTTAACGAATCTGACCAGGAACCATGAGGTTGCAGGTTCGATCCCTGGCCTTGCTCAGTGGGTTAAGGATCCGGCATCGCCGTGAGCTGTGGTGTAGGTTGCAGACGCGGCTCGGATCCCGCATTACTGTGGCTGTGGCGAAGGCTGGCAGCTACAGCTCCTGTTAGACCCCTAGCCTGGGAACCTCCATATGCCACGGGTGCAGCCCTAGATAAGGCAAAAAGACAAAAAAAAAAAAAAAGGATCCAGCATTGTCGCAGCTGCAGTGTAGGTTGCAAATGTGGTTCAGGTCTGGTGTTGCCATGGCTGTGGCTAGGCCTGCACCTGCAGCTCTGATTTGACCCCTCAATTCCCAGGCTAGGGGTGGAATCAAAACTGTAGCCACCGGCCTATGCCACAGCCACAGCAACACCAGGTCCAAGCCTCATCTGCAGCCTACACCACAGCTCACAGCAGCACCAGATCCTTAACCCACTGAGCAAGGCCAGGGATCGAACCTGAGTCCTCATGTTTACTAGTCAGATTCGTTTCCGCTAAGCCATGATAGGAATGCCTAAAAAATTTTTTTTAATAAAAAAATAAAATTATGAACACATTGTTCTTATAAAAACTGAAAATATTGCAGATGAGCCCTAAATCCTCTTAACAACCAGCCCCCTGTTTGAAGTGGTTTTGTTCCCCAGATTTGTTTCAGTGCATTTACAAACATATACCTTTCAAGAGTATTTTACTTTACATAAGTACATACTGTTCTGCAACTTGATTTTTCACTGATAGCATGCTTAGAAAATCTTCAGGGACAGTACCTGCCCCGATCTGTTCATCTACCGCACGGCACACAGGTGTGCCCAGACCCCCGGTTGGTGTTACCGTCCCTCTGTTGATGGACATTTCATGATTGCTGGAAGTTTCACCCTTCACAATTGTTTTTCACGTTTCCATCTTTCTTTTGCTTTTCTTTCTTTCTTTCTTTCTTTATGGCTGCACCCACGGCATGTGGAAGTTCCCAGGCCAGGGACTGAATCTGAGCCACAGCTGTGACCTACGCCACAGCTGCAGCAAGGCTGGATCCCTAACCCATTGCAACAGGCTGGGTATCAAACCCACACCTCCACAGTGACCCAAACTGTTACAGTTGGATCCTTAACCCACTGCTCCACAGTGGGAAATCCCAAGTTTCCATCTTTCTCACTAGATTGTCAGCCCTTTGAAAGGAATACACAGGCTCTGGAGTCAGGCTTCCTGGGTTCAAATTGCAGTTCTGTCATTTGCCAGTCATGCAGCCATCCCCCAGAACATAATGCCCCTAAAGAACAATGAGAAATGCCATAATCAGCGGAGGATGGGAACTGGCTTTCCACAGGCCGGGGTGCAAGCGAGCTGCATTGGGAGGAAGCTCACTGGGGCCAACATGGAGATCTGCTGAGTGCGCCTCGCCGTGGACTTCTGTAGTGCCTCTAGGACTACGTGGGGACTCCCATTAGTCGGGGAGCCAGTATTTGCCTAGTGGTAAGAGGTGCGGCCTCAGAATCAGACAGGTACTCAATATTTGTTGAAATGAGTTAAATTCAAGTCAGTGTCATTACAAATGGGGGAACAACTGTGACATATTTTTTCTTTCTTTTTTTTCGGGGTGTGTGTGTGTCATTTTAGGGCCACACGTGTGGAGGTTCCCAGGCTAGGGGTCTAATCGGAGCTGTAGCCGCTGGCCTACACCGCAGCCACAGCAGCGCAGGATCCAAGCCGCGTCTGCGACCTACACCACAGCTCATGGCAATGCTGGATCGTTAACCCACTGAGCAAGACCAGGGATCGAACCCACAACCTCATGGTTCCTAGTCGGATTCATTAACTGCTGTGCCACGATGGGAACTCCTCTTTATTTTTTTAAGAAATGTGTCTAGGAGTTCCCCTCATGGCGCAGTGGGAACGAATCCAACTAGGAACCATGAGGACACAGGTTTGATCCCTGGTCTTGCTCAGTGGGTTGAGGATCTGGCGTTCCCATGAGCTGTGGTGTATTTTGAAATCATCAGGGAGTGTGATATCTCCAGCTTTGTTGTTTCTCAAGACTGTTTGGGCTACTCAGGGTCTTTCATGTTTCCATACAAATTTTAGAATTACTTCTGTGAAAAAATGTCATTGGTATTTTGATAGAGACTACGTTGGAAAGGAACTGCCAAGCCAGGGTCGGAAGCAGCCCGCAGACTCCCTGTCCAGGGCTCGTTCCACTCCCCTAGGAAACCTCATAGATGATCTGCTGCTGCTCTCTGCCCCCATACTGGGGGTGCTGGGATTCAGGTCAGCCAGGCCTGGGACCACAACTCAGAGAAGCTGGCCACCTGCTCCACTTCTCAGAAGGGCAGATATTCTAGCATGAGGGTGGGGGCAGGAGTGGAGGATGACAAAGGGTCAAAATATACACACCGTCGAGGACCAGAAGCCGCTAGAGGATAGAGGTAGTCTTATGTTGTACTCCCCACTCTGCACCACCCGCCTGCCCCCCATCCATGGACTCAGCACAGAACTGGGCACGTGGAAAATGTGGAAAATAAATGCGTGATCGCAAACGGGTTCTCTCTGGCTGAGGGAGATGGCGTTCCACCACGCTCGGTGTGTGGAGTTCAGTACTTCCACTGGTTTTGGCGGGGGGGATCTTGAAAAAGGCAGAGTGGAGGGGTGGGATTTCTCGGAACCAGTGAGTTTGAAGCGCCGTGATCGCGGTCTCTGGGGCTGCAGCAGCTCTGAGCATGCCTGTGTGAGTGGGGCGCGCTAAAAAAATCCCACCAGGAGGGGGGGCGATAAACACCAAGACCCAATGCTGAATCCAGAGAGCGTCAGGACTTTGAGATTCGCTCCCCTTTGCGCAGCTGCTAATGGTCCCACATCTCTGCCAGGTGTGCTTTCCAGAGTGTGTGTGTGTGGGCATGGGTGTGGGTGTGGGCTCAGAGTTTGACTGTATGAGAATGAACGAGGTGAATGCCCCGCGAAATCTCTTAGTCCGGGATCTTGAGAAAGAGATGACTCATTTGAAAAGCTGGTATGATGGAAGGAGGTACATAGAAAGTGATGGAATACCCAGGAAGGCTACGGTCTAATTGACGAATTTACCGTCAATTACAGTGCGTTGGGACACTTCTTGTCCGTTTTCCTCTGACTCCCCCTAGTGGAAATCAAAGGAACTTTACAAACTTTTTTAACAGGGAAGATAAGCTTTGTTTTTCTTTTCTCTCCCTCCCTCCCTTCCTTCCTTATCATTGCTTTATTTTAAAATTTTATTTGGCTGTTTTTCATCTTTTACTGTTCAATGGCCATCAGCAAGGAAATAGAATATGAGACAGCAAATAAAATACTAAAATTTGGCTCCTGGCAGAGTTCCAAGTCATACTGTCAACTTAAACAAGTTACCAAATAGTGTAAACACACAACTCAGTATGTGTACATGTACATGCATATGAATGTTAATGGCCTGAAAGGTTTGGGGAAAGATCTGAAAGGAATCACACCCAACACGATGACTACTGGGGAGCGAGAGGCAAAGAGATTTCAGATTTACCTATAATATTTGTGTCGTTAGATGAGAATGCACTGTGTGTTAAAAACTAATGAAAATATATTTTTAGCATAAAACTAATTTATGCTTCTTTAAAAAATTACAGTATTCACTGTATAGTTAAATAAAATGCTAGTTATGAATTAATACATATGGTGTAATTACATTTCTTAAAATAATGTACATGCATACACAGGAAGAAGGCCAGGAAAATAAAACTTTTACTGATCATTAGTTCTGAATGGTAGGGTTAAGGCAATTTTATTATTTATTCAGTAATCTATGTCATGTTATAGATCTGTAGTTTTTTTTTTTTTTTTTTTTTTTTTTGCTTTTTAGGGCCACATCCAAGGCATATGGAGGTTCCCAGGCTAGGGGTCCAATCAGAGCCACAGCTGCCAGCCTAGCCAGTGCCACAGCAACGCGGGATCAGAGATGCTTCTGAGACTTACACCACAACTCATGGCAACACTGGATCCCTGACCCACTGAGCAAAGCCAGGGATCAAGCCCGCATCCTCATGGATCCTAGTCAGATTGGTTTCTGTTGCACTGTGACAGGAACTCCCTGTATTATTAACTTTAATAATTTATAATAGTCTGTTACATAGACATATCATAATTTATTTAACCAATTCCTTATGGATGGACATTTAAGCAGCTTCCAGTATTTTCCTATTACAAATAATGCTGTGATAAAAATCTTTCATTGCATAAGCATGAATTCTGGAGGGGCGGCTCGGGGTCAGAGCATGGTGCATGACGTTTTGATAGCTATCTTACCAAACCGCTGCTCAAGAAAGTTTGACTCATTCTCAGTTCCTGCACCCCTACCCCGACACACATAACAATGCACAGAGCCTGTGTTTTCCCATTTCCCTCCAACAGTAGAAATTGTCATTCTTAATCTTTACCAGTCTGGTAGGTACAAAGGACTATCTCGTTTTAACCTGTGTTTCTTTTGTGACCAACGTGGTGAAGTAGGAAGACACAGATCTTCCTAATGCTTTGCCTTTTCTTAATATGTATTCCTGTTTTAGTACTCTCTTATTTATACAAAGCAAGTCTGTATATAAAGTCTTGCTGTTTGATAGGAGAAATGTCCCTTCTGAGTCTAGTTTCATTAATTTCTTGACTATTGTTTACTCTTCCATGTAATTCTAGAGTAAGTGTATTAAACCCTACAAAAGACCTTGGTTTGTTTGTTTGCTTTTGTTTTAAGTACATGTGATTGGAGTTCCCATCATGGCTCAGTGGTTAATGAACCCAAGCAGTATCCATGAGGACGCAGGTTCGATTCCTGACCATGCTCAGTGGGTTGAGGACCTGGCATTGCCGTGGGCTATGGTGTAGGTCACGGATGCGACTCGGATCCTGCATTGCTGTGGCTCTGGCATGGGCCAGCGGCTACAGCTCCGATTCAGCCCCTAGGCTGGGAACCTCCTTATGCCACAGGTGTGGCCCTAAAAAGACAAAAGACAAAAAAAAGAAAAGTAAAGTATAGGTGATTATGAATAATGTTGTGGCGGGAGGGGTTTTGGTGGGGGTTTTTTTTGCCTTACAGGCCACACCTGCAGCATATGGAGGTTCCCAGCCTTGGGGTCTAATAGGAGCTACAGCTACCGGCCTACACCACAGCCACAGCAGTGGGGAACCCAAGCTGAGCCACGTCTGCAACCCACACCACAGCTCACAGCAATGCCAAATCCCCAACACACTAAGTGAGACCAGGGATCAAACCCACATCTTCATGGATACTAATTGCGTTCATTACTGCTGAACCACAGTGGGAAGTCCGGTGTTTTGATTGTGTTGTTTTGCAGGTGTAACCTGGGTAGAACTAACATCTTTACCCGTGACCATGATATTTCTTACCTCAAATCAGATTTTTTGCATCCTTCAGTAAAATTTTGTAATTGCCTTTGTAAAGGTGGGTGGTATTTTTGTTTGTTTGTTTGTTATTCTTTTCTAGATGTATAATTTTCTCTGGGGTTTTTGTTGTTTTGTTCTGCTTTGTGGAATGAGGTTCCTCCCTATTACCTATATATGATTGATTATTATTGATGGATTTCAACAGGACTGTTGATTTTTCCGCGTTGACCTTACATCTACCCACTTGCCGAAAGCTGTAATTTGTGGTTTTTTATTTTTATTTTTATTTATTTTATTTTTTTACTTAATGAATTTTATTACATTTATAGGTGTACAACAATCATCACACCAAATTTTATAGCATTTCCATCCCAAACCCTCTGCATTCTCCCCACCCCCCAACCTGTCTCCTTTGGGAACCTTAAGTTTTTCAAAGTCTGTGAGTCGGTATCTGTTCTGCGAAGAAGTTCAGTGTCCTTTTTTTAGATTCCACATGTAAGTGACTGCATTTGATGTTGGTGTCTCATTGTCTGACTGACTTCACTTAGCATGGTAATTTCTAGGTCCATCCATGTTGCTGCAAATACCGTTATTTCTTTCCTTTTAATGGCTGAGTAATGTTCCATTATGCATATGTACCACATCTTCTTTATCCACTCCACTGTAATTTGTTTTAAAGGTTTGAGCATCAATTCTCTTGGACTTTTAAGATGCCTGATCCAATCATTGATAAATAGTTTTCTTTTCCTTTCAAAGATTTATACTTCTTTTTCCTGTCTTATTTCATAACTAGGACCACTAGTAAAATTTTGGGTTAGAACAGGAATCGTGGGCACCCTTGTCTTCTGACATGAGTGGGGATGCTTCTGATGTTTCTCCAAGAAATGCATTTGTTACTAAGCTTTTATCTTATCTATGCAAAATCAATTTGCAGTATTTTGAAAACTGCCTTTCTTTATTCCAATCATTGCTTTGATATCAACTGACGTAGGAAGTGATGAAAGCAAGGCGATACTGTAAAGCTGTGTTATCCAACAGAAATTTCTGAGATAGGTACACCAATGTGACTCAGCAAGTTAAGAACCAACATAGTGTCCGTGAGGATGCGGCATGAATCCCTGGCCTCGCTCAGTGGGTTAAGGATCCCATGATACTGTAAGCTGCAGCGCAGGTTGAAGTTGAAGTTTGGATGTAGTGTTGCTGTGGCTGTGGCGTGAGCCAACAGCTGCAGCTCCAATTTGACCCCTAGCCCAGGAATTTCCATATGCTGCAGGCAAGGCTGTAAAAAGAAAAAAAAGAAAGAAAGAAAAGTAAAGTAACTGCTGAGATAACAGAAAAGCCTTCATCTGCAATTCTCCGGTCAGTACTGTCAGTACTGCAGCCACTAGTCCCTTGTGGTTATTCTAATCCCTTGTGGGGATACTGAGCACTTGAAAGGCCTCTAGGAACTCCCGTCGTGGCTCAGTGGGTTCAGAATCCGACTAGTATCCATGAGGATGCGGATTCAATCCTTGGGCTCCTCTAATGGGTCAAGGATCCAGTGTTGCTGCAAACTGTGGTGTAGGCTGCAGATGCAGCTTGGATCCTGTGTTTGTGGCATAGACCAGCAGCTACAGGTCTGATGTGACCCCTAGCGTGGAAACTTCCATTTGGGACTGAAGTGGCCCTGAAAACAAAGCAAAACAAATGACAATGACAACAACAAAAAACTATGGAACAATGCGGGTTCGTGAATTTATTTGTCAACTCTGATTTTACAGTTTAAATACTGATCAAGTATTTCCAATGAAAATTTAGCATCCAAATTAAGATGTGTTGCAAGTATAAAATACAAACTGGATTTTAAAGGTTTGGTTCAGAAAAGGAATGTAAAATAAGACTTGACACCATAAAACTCCTAGAAGCAATAACAGGCAAAGCTTCTCTGACAGAAATCATGCCAGTGTCTCTTAGGTCAACCTTCCAAGGCAACAGTAATAAAAACCAAAGTAAACCAGTGGGACCTAATCAAACGCACAAGCTTTTGCACAGCAAAGGAAACCACAGATAAAATGAAAGGGTAACCTATAGAATGGGCGAAAATATTTAAAAAACGATGCTGCCAGCAAGGGCTTAATTTCCAAAATATACATACAGCTCTTAAAACTCAGCAGTAAAAACCCAAACCACTGGATAAAAAAGGGCAGAAGACCTAAATAGACATTTCTCCAAGGAAGACATACGGGTGGCCAACAGGCACATGAAAAGATGCTCAGCACTGCTAATTATTAGAGAAATGCGAATGAAACCACAGTGAGCTACCATCTCACACCAGTAGAAAAGCCGTCATTTTAAAAGCCTACAGAGGGAGTTCCCGTCGTGGCTCAGTGGTTAACGAATCCGACTAGGAACCATGAGGTTGCAGGTTCGATCCCTGGCCTTGCTCAGTGGGTTAAGGATCCGGCGTTGCCGTGAGCTGTGGTGCAGGTTGCAGATGCGGCTCGGATCCCGCATTGCTGTGGCTGTGGTGAAGGCCGGCAGCTACAGCTCCTGTTAGACTCCTAGCCTGGGAACCTCCATATCCCGCGGATATGACCCTAGATAAGGCAAAAAGACAAAAAAAAAATCGTGGCGCTCCTGCCATGGCATAGTGGGTTAAGAATCTGACTTTAGGGGGTTCCCGTTGTGGCGCAGTAGAAACGAATCTGACTAGTATCCATGAGGATGCAGGTTTGATCCTTGGCCTCACTTGGTGTGTCTGGGATCCAGCATTACTGTAGCTGTGTCTATAGCTCCGATTTGACCCCTAGCCTGGCAGCTTACACATGCGTCAGGTACAGCCCCCTAAAACAAAACAAACAAACAAAAGAATCTGACTGCAGCAGCGCGGTCACTGCAGAGGTGCAGGTTCAATCCCCGGGCTGGCTCAGTAGGTTACAGGATCCGGTGTTGCACAGGTCACAGCTGTGTCTCGAATTCAATCCCTGGCCCAGGAACTTCCATATGCTGTGGGTGCAGCCCTTAAAAATTAAAAAATATATATATATATATCATCTTAACCATACTTGTTTTTATTCATATTTTTTTAATTGGAGTAACAGTTAAAAATATTAAATGCTTCATGCTTTTGCACAGGGGCCATGCTGCTCTTCTTGGTATTATTGCAATTTGAGCATATATGGTGCCAAGGGGAGCACAGAAGCAAAGATTGTCAAATGCGGTCTTTTCTCCTCCAGCTGTGGCTGCACAGCGCAGCTCTGTGGCCCACGCCAGCCACCCTTTTGGTTCCTGGGCCTCCATCTCTTGGAAACGGGCATGACAGCAGCGTCTACCTGGGGGGCTGTGTGTGCGCTGGTGGGGAGCAGGCGCTCCCAGATACAGGACATGCTGGGCAGTGTGGCGGTGCCGTCCCTGTGATGTCAGGGGCTCAGCTAGGGGCTGGAGCTGCAGAGGGAAGAGCCGGCATCGACAAGGGGATATATGTCCAGGTACAAGGCCCCACTGGCAAAGCAGCAGCCCTTGCAGCCGAGGGCCCGGGGCCCAGGCTGAGGAGGGCCGGGAATGAGCAGGGCGGTTCTGGCCCCGCAGAGGCCAGGGGAGAAGCTCTGAGTTTCCAGGCTGACCCGGTGGCTTGCTCTAGCAGCCTTTCCCCTGGGGCCTGACTGCCGCCTGCTGCAGCACCACCTCTGCCCCGCTAGGCGGGGCTGGGGATGGCTGGTGGCCCCGGCTGAGTGAGAAGAGCACCAGCATCAGAACCGCCCCCCTTCCCCCGGGTCTGGAAGCCTGGTCACGTGACCCCAGGCCAGCCCCTCCCGGCTCAGTGACCCCTCGCTGCTGCTTCCCCTTTGAACCTCCGGGCCTTCTCTGGGTCGGTTCCCTCTTCACGCAGGCTTCCTAACCTCCCTGAACCTGTTTGCCCGGGACACGGAACCTCTTTCCCCTGGGGACTGCGGAGTCTGTGGGTTTAGCTACTAGGTGTGCAAAGGATTTATGTCAAATAAACTACACTGCAGACATTCCTCTCCTCTCTGGCCTGCAGCCCTGGACCCACTGAGCCCTCCAGGGCCCCGCGTTTGGGTTGGGGCAGATGGGACACTTCTGCGTGAGGTGTTTCATTCGTGGGTTCATTCATTCATTCAACCGGCATCTGGGGTGCTGGGCGCTGCGGCGGCCCCAGCCCCTCCGCTCTGCTTCCCCCAAGCTGGTGGGGAATACTGCTCCAGGCGGGAGGTTCCCAGTTAGACCAGGCACTGCGGAGAGAAAACTCAGGACCACGGGGATGTTTCTCATAGAACTATAGTTGTCTAACCGCAGGAGACTCTCCTTTGTGCTGAAATTATCTCTTGGTATCTAGACACATTATAGAAAGTTCTCCCTTTTTGGAGTTCCCATTGTGGTGCAGCAGAAACAAATCTGACTACGAACCATGAGGGTTCGATTCCTGGCCTCGCCCAGTGGGTTAAGGATCTGGTGTTGCCTTGAGCTGTGGTGTAGGTTGCAGATGAGGCTCAGATCCAGCGTTGCTGTGGCTGTGGCGTAGGCCGGCAGCTGTAGCTCCGATTGGACCCCTGGCCTGGGACCCTCTATATAACGTGAGTGGGGCCCTAAAAAAAGACAAAGATGAAAAAAAAAGTTCCCCCTTTTTAATGGAATAACGGTAACCAGAGGGAGTAGTTGATTCTCTGAATGTTCTTCTTCGGCAAAAGGGAAAGTTAGCAACTCTAGCGTGGCAGGAAGGCTCTAGAACAGGACTTTCTATTTTGGGACACCCCCCCCTTCCTGATACATAATGAAGGGATTGCTTAATCCCCTGCCTGGGAGGACAGGCTGGGCCTGCGGACCCACCTCTAAGACTGGAATACAACCATTGTCCCTTCCCTGATTCGGTGGCAAATGACAGTGACCTCCATCCTGCTGGGCGGCTGGTGCTTGTGCCTTCTCGGCTTGCACGCATGCGGCGACTGGGAGAGACTGACAGTGCAGCCGGGAACGGAGGGTGGCCTCTGGCCAGCAGCTGGGAGGCTGTCAGCCTCGCAGTTATCGAGGCCGAATCCTGCCAGCAGCCTCGCGAGCCTGGAAGCAGGCGGGTCCCTGGGGAAGCCTTAAGATCCCTATAGCCCCGCTGCGGGGACAAATAAGGGCAAATGGGTTTTAGGGTATTTTGTTGTGAAGCAAAAGATAACCAATAGAGCTGAGCATTTTTTAAGGTTCCTGATCTGTGGGATCCAAACTTCAGGTGCCTGTGGTGATAAAAACAGGTCCTTACAGCTCCTTTTCAGATAAGCCTGTGAGACGGTGTCTTGAGGGAGGTGAGGCCCTCCCGGGACAGACCTGGATTCTGATCTCAGCTCTTTCTCTCTTAGCTAAATAGCTTTGGGCAACTTACTCTGACTTCTCTAAGCCTCACCCATGAAATGGGTATCATACCGCTTTCCTGAATAAGATGGTGTGTGTAAATACCAATAATTACCGTTTCTAGAACTTTCTTGTGGCTCCGGGCTGGTGTTAAATGCTTTGCAGGCACTATTGCATTTTATCCTCACAAACACCCAAGGGGTTATTACTTGCCTTCTTGAGTTGAGGAAAATGGAGAGTCACAGAGGCCAGGGACCATCGATGTCTGCCACACTCCGGGGAACTGGCCTTGCATGTGCCTGACCCTTTGTAGGCTCTGGATAATTTGTGACTTGCAGTGAGCAAAGGACGGGGCAAACCTTCCAATGTGTGCTTTCTCACTTGTGACCACTAGGTGGCAGCAAAGACAGGCAGACGAGCCTCCACCACTTAAAGCTGAAAATCTGACTCCGGAAAATAAATTTCCCTGAAAATTGATTCCTACCTTATTTCCCTAAATATTTATGGAATGCTTGATATGTGCCAAATTATTTACCTTAATTAGTTGTTTGAATGCTCACAACCTTAGGAGATCTGTGATTACCAACTTACAAAAGAGGAAACTGAGGCTGAGAGTTAAGTGACTTCCCAAGGTCACGGAGCAAGAAAATGGCAGGAGTTATATTAAGCATTTGGTGTGACACCTGCCAGAACTTTTCCATGCCAGTATACCTGCTGTGCTATCTACCTTTATCAAGAAAGAGTAGGAGTTCCCGCTGTGGCTCAGCAGGTTTAAAACCCAGCGTAGTGTCTGTGAGGATGTGGTTCGATCCCTGGCCTCACTCAGTGTGTTAATCAGGTTGCAGCAAGCTGCAGTGTAGGACAGCAGCTGCACCTCGGATTCAGATTCGACCCCTAGCCTAGGAACTTCCATATGCCGCAGGTGCGGCTGTAAAAGAAATAAAGAGAGAGAGGAGGATTTTTTGGTCTTGTTTCATTTGTTGTCTTTTTAGGCCGTCACCCACAGGCATATGGAAGTTCCCAGGCTAGGGGTTGAATTAAAGCTGTAACTGCCAGTGTACACCATAGCTCACGGCAACACTGGATCCTTAGCCCACTGAGCAAAGCCAGGGATTGAACCTACGTCCTCATGGATATCAGTGGGGTTCGTTACCACTGAGCCACGACGGGAACTCCCGGAGTAGTTTTTTTGATGTGTCTGTTTTCAGAATTCTGTTCACACAAATTTTTCTTCAACTTGCTTTTTTTCACCTGCCAGTGAATCCGGAAAACACTTCCAAGGGATCCCAGAGTCTTCTTCTGGCAGCTGTATCCAACTCCATAGTGTGGCTGGGTCACACAGGGTCTAGGTAATCAGCCCTCGGTGGGTAGTCATTTGAAATTCTTCCATTATTGTTGTGCTCTTACAGAAGAAATGCTTCTACAAACATGTGTGCACAGATGTCTCTGTGGCAGCATGTGTTTGTCCTACAGAGTCTCGGGAGTGTGATCCTGGGATGTGGGTTGTGTATGTGGCTGCGTGTGGGTAGAGATGCCAGTAACCCACAGGTGGGCTATGCTCACCTTTATTCTCACCCAGAGTGTGGGAGGTAGCTTGTCGCCCATGGCAGTGCCAACCCTGCAGCTGACCAATGTTCATGCTTTTGCTACTTTCATATAATAAATTTTGGTTAATATTTTGGTGCTAGACTCAGCTGCATTCAGCTTCCCCCATCCTTGCAGGTGAGCAGCCAGAGTTGGGGTGACAAGGGTGTCCTGGGGAAGATAAAAGAAAAAGTCTCTGCCCTCCCCCCACCCCAGGCAGAGACACCCTCTCTGTGTGCACGGAGCACACACACATTGAAAAAGTACCACTTTTGGAGTTCCCAATGTGGAGCAATGGGTTAAGGATCCGGCATAGCTGCAGCTGTGGCAGAGGTTGCTGCTGGCTCAGGTTCATCCCTGGCCCAGGAACTTCCATGTGCTGCAGGGAGGTGAAAAAGACAGAGAGAGAGAAAGAGAAAGAAAGAGAGGGAGAGAGAGAGAGGGAGAAAGAAAGAGAAAGGAAGAAAAGAAAGAAAGAAAGAGAGAAAGAAGGAAAGAAAGAAAGGAAGAAAAGAAAAGAAAGGAAAGGAAAGGAACCACTTTTTAGGTTTCAGTGTACAGATCCCGTCATCGCAAAGGAATGGAAGAATGAATGGGAGAATGGGAGCCCCCGGGGTTTTGTTGACACAATAGGCTGGGGGAGGGGAGGAGGGAGGATCTGAAAGCAGCTGGAAAATGCCTCCAGGGCAGAAGGGGACAAGCAGGACTTCTGGGCTCCACTCTGTGATTTGGAGGCTCTCGGAGGTGCACCCTCGGGTGTCTTACGGTGGAGAGACTGCAGTGCCTTCCGCTCCCCTGACACGCCCCTGCCTGGGCTTCCTCGGGCCCCTCTGCACCCTCGCCGCTGGGAGGAAACCGAGGCCCAGGGGGGTGGATGCACCACGTGGCATAAACGGTGACGGGCAGTGCAGGGCGATCCTGGGCCCAGGGATGCTGAGCTAGGGCGCCATGAGGGTGGGCCTGGACCAGCAGGGGAGGCGGGCGCTCAGGGCCCACAGCAGGGAGCTGGCAGGGGCTCGCCCAGGCAGACAAGCTGAGCGTCCTGCTGATGCCACCCTCTCCTGGGCTGCGGTCCCCTCCCCGGGGCACACTTTATCTGAGTCCTGGGCACACAGCTGCACACTCTCCCCAGCTGAGGCCCTCCCTGGAAGGTGGCATCCGACCTTTGGACATGTAAACAAAGCTTGGCCTGACCTGGGGTGGCGGGGCTTGTCCTTGGGGCCTGTAGACTTGGGCATGACCAGGCAGGCATGTTTGCAAGTGCTCAGGGCCACGTATCACTCCGAGTTGATCCTGGGGGCCCAAGGACACCGCGTCCATGCTGTACGCTGGGGACTCTCAGTGACGTGTTCAGGGCCCGGGTGACTTCCTGTGAGAGGAGCAGGCTGGAACCGAAGACCCTCAGGGGAACCTGAGGGGATCAGAGAGGGGGTGACATGTCCTCAGAGCCGCTCAGCAGCCGGAAGTCACATCCACAGACAGACCAGGCTGGCGACACCTTCTCTGGGTCTTAGCAGCTTTGTCCGTCCCGCGGGGAGGGGCCCCCCAGCATCGCTGGTTTAGAGGCCTGTGCAGACCCTGGCCCCGCTGCAGACCCCCCGCTGGTACGCCCACCCCTTGAAGCTCCCGTTATCTCCAGCGCCCTGGAACCTGCTGATCCCTGGGTCTGGGCCCGCCCTCTCTGGGGTCACCAGATGAATGGGACGCAGGGGCTGTGCGAGCCTGATATGGGGCTCAGTGGGCCCCAGCCTTTATCAGTGGGGACTGGGGCTCTGGACAGGCAAGTGGCCCCATCTGGAGGAGAGAGCCGTGGGGAGAGGGTATCCAGGTCCTGGGCCCACGAGATACAGGACAGGGACATTTTTTTTAGTACTTTTTTAAAATCTTTTTTTTTTGGAATTCCCATCGTGGCGCAGCAGAAACGAATCCAACTGTGAACCATGAGGTTGCAGGTTTGATCCCTGGCACTGCTCAGTGGGTTAAGGATCCGGCGTTGCCGTGAGCTGTGGTATAGGTCACAGACGTGGCTCAGATCTGGCGTGGCTGTGGCTGCAACATAAGCCAGCAGCTGCAGCTCCGATTCAACCTCTAGCCTGGGAACTTCCACATGCCGCAGGCGTGGCCCTAAAAAACAATAACTGTCAATGTCACCAGCATTGTCACATCACTGCCTTTAATTTTCATTTAATGACACAACACGGGCATCGTTCCATATTGGTGCCAAAGATGAAGCCCACTCCTTTTGACAAATTTAAAGCTTTCCTTGTGTGTGTGGATCACCATTTATTTTTTAACCAGTTTTATTGTGGTCTCATTTACATACCAGAAAATGTACCCATTTTTGAGACTACAATGAAGTTTCAGAAATTAGACATCCATGTAACAGCACCATCATCAAGTCCTATAACATTTCTGTCACCCCCGAAATTCCCTCATGCCTCTTTGTAACCACGTTTTTGCTCCCCCATATCCAGTCCCACCGCGCAACCACCAGACTGTTTCCTGTCCCTACAGTTTAGATTTCTCTTTTCGAAAATTTCATGTGAATGGGTTACACGGCAGGCACTCCGGGGGCGAGGCTTCTTCACGGAGCTGATGTTTCTGAGCGTCACCAACGCCGTTATGTTACCAGAATTCGTTGCTTTTCACTGCAGGAGAGCGTCCCTCTGCCGGGCTGTGACAGTGTGGGTTCTCCTTCTCCACCTGCTGATGGACGTTTGGATTGTTTCCATTTGGGGCTGTTAGTCTCTCTCTTTTTTTCTTTTTTGGCCTCCTTGTAGCATGTGGAGTTCCCAGACAAGGGATCAGATCCAAGCCACAATCTTGACCTACGCCACACCTGCGGCAACACTGGATCCTGACCCCCCCATGCCGGGCTGGGGACCGAACCTTTGTTTCAGTGCTCCAGAGGCTCCGCCGATCCTGTTAACGCCACAGCAAGAACTCCGTTCTCTTGTTTTTATTTATTTATTTTTTTATATGCACCTGGGGCCACCAGAAGTTTCCAGGCCGGGGATCAAACCCAGAGCCACAGCAGTGACAATGCCAAATCCTTAGCCACTAGGGTACTGGGAAATTCCTAATCACTACTTTTTCTTTTCTTTTTTTTTTTTTTGGCTCTTTTAGGGCTGCACCCAAGGCATATGGAAGTTTACAGGCTAGAAGGTCGAATTGGAGCTGTGGCTGCTAGCCTGCACCACAGCCATAACAAACGCCAGACCTGAGCTGTGTCTAAGACCCACACCACAGCTTATAACAACACCGGATCCTGAACCCACTGAGTGAGGCCAGGGATCGAACCCACATCGTTTTGGATACTAGTCAGGTTCATTTATGAGGTGACAGTAGACACTTGGAAATGATAGACCCCTTTTGTTTTAGCTAGAGACGCAGAGGCCCAGACAAGGCAGGCAACGTGCCCCAAGTCGGCCCGAGAGTCATTTTCTATGTGGAGGCCTGAAGCCACCTCTGCCTTTGCCCACCTTTCGGCGCGGCCTTGCACACAGCAGGGTGGGCACTCTGCAAGGAACACCCCCAGTGTGGCCCCTGATGATGTTCAAGACCTTGATGATGACAGTGCTGGTGAAGTGGTCACAGTGTAACTGCTGATACTGAATGCTGGGCAGTGTCCTCCGTGCTTTGCATGGATCAGCTCACCTTAATCCACACAGTATCCCAGTGAAAGGGGGAAAGCTATTATTCCCATTTTATAGATAAAGAAGTTGAGGCCTAGAGAGGTTAAGCATCTTATCTGAAGTCACACAGCCAGGAAGTGGCAGAGTTGAGGCTCGTGCTGGCCAGAGGAACTCCAGAGCCACTGCCCTCAAAGGCACATTGGTCTTGAGTCCCTGCTGAGTAAGGAAGGCTGCATGTGTCACGTGGATATAACCTGAATCAGATGCCAGGTGTTCTGGACCTTCCGTCCCCAACTTGCTGTAGGAGGTGGGCTGTCCCCTTCTCTCTCTGGGACTAAGGTTCCTCAGCTACAGAAAAGGTTACAGTTTAGCAAGATGGCTCTCAGGATCGTTTGGCGGTGTGGTTCTAGACTGTTTTCTAGACCCAGGATGACAGGAAAAGCACTCATGCTTCCATCCCTGAATGAAGTCAGGAGAGGCAGGTGGTCTGGGCTGGAAACTGGAGACCTGATCTCAGTCCCCGGTGGCCGGGATGGTGGACCTGAGTGGGAGATTTGGCCTCTGTCCCCCGGGGCAGGCAAGGCTGGCCTTCGGTCACAGCACACTTCTCTGCTGGCTCGAGTGCCTGAAATCCACAGAGCAGAGCGTCAGTGGGTGTCCAGCCCCACAAAGCGACACATCCCTGGTCTCGAGCCCTCCTTCGCCCTCCGTGGCACCCCTCTCCTAGCTCCCCTGGCCCCTGCCTTCAGGACTCGTGCTGCAGGTGCACCCTGCCTCTCTCCAGCTTCAGCGAAACCATGTGCGCAGCCCTGTTCTTAAATGTATAGCAACCAAAAGATGTATACACTGTATATATATTTATTAAGCACTGTTATAATTCACGGGAATTCATATTTAATCTTCCCTACAATGTTTATATCATAGTGTCACATTTTGCTGAGAGAGTATCTGAGACTCAGAGAAGTTGAGTGCTTTTTGTGTGTGCGTGTGTGTGTGTGTGTGTATGTTTGTGTTTGTCTTTTAGGGCAGCACCTGCGGCACATGGAGGTTCCCAGACTAGGGGTCGAATTGGAGCCATAGCTGCTGGCCTACGCTACAACCACAGCTGTAGATCCAAGCTGCGCAGCTCATGGCAACACCGGATCCTTAACCCACTGAGCGAAGCCAGGGATCGAACCTGTGTCCTCATGGTTTCTAGTCAGTTTCATTTGCACTGAGCCACGAGAGAAACTCTGAAATTGAGTGCTTTGCCCCAGGTCTCACAGCACGTACAAGGCAGAGCCAGGATGCGGATCCAGGCTGACTGTTCTCAAGCCCACACTCCTAACCCGCACAGCACATTGCCCTCCCCACCTAATGGCACCCTAGAACCCCTGGCTCCTTCCCGATACCATCCCCCGACAACATCTGTGCCTCAGCCAGGGTCTAGTGTACAGTTTTGCTGTTAAGATCACTGTTCCCCAGAGTTGATGGTCTTGGGTTCAAATCCTGACACCAGCACTCCCTGGCTGTGTGTCTTTGGGCAAACCTCACCACCTCGCTGAGCCTGGCCTTGGGCATCTGTAAAATGGGAATGACAGCAGGATTCACCTCACGGAGTTGCTGTGGATTTTAAATCAAGAGTGGAGACTAGTGATTATCAAAGTATGATCCAGGGACCCCTGAAGGTCCCAAAACCCTTTCAGGGGATGCACGAGGTCAAAATTGTTTTCATGGAACTCCTGCTGTGGCTCAGCAATAACAAACCCAAGCAGTATCCATGAGGATGTGGCTTCCCTCGGTGGGTTAAGGATCTGGCATTGCGGTGAGCTGTGGGGACTGTGGCACAGGCCAGCAGCTGCAGCTCCTATTTGACCCCTAGCCTGGGAACTTCCATAGGCTGCAGGTACAGCCCTAAAAAGACCAAAAAAAAAAAAAAGACAAAATGATTCTCATTATCAGATTAAGACGTTACTTGCCATTTTTAATCTCATTCTCTCATGAGCATGCCATGGAGTCTTCCAGAGGCTCTGTATCATGTTATCTCATAGCAGATTGAACGCAGAAGCGGATGTGACAATCCAGCTGTCCTATCTTAAGCCAGACATTAAAGAGATTTGGAAAAATATGAAACACTGCTATTCTCCACACTGATTTTTTTTTCCTAAAATGTGGTTATTTGGGGGAGTTCCCATTGTGGCTCAATGGTAATGAACCTGACTAGTATCTCTGAGGATAAGGGTTCAATCCCTGGCACGATCAGTGGGTTAAGGATCCAGTGTTGCCACGAGCTGTGTGGGTCACAGACACGGCTTGGATCTGGCATTGCTATGGCTGCGGTGTAGGCTGGCAGCTGCAGCTCCAGTTTGACCCCTACCCGGGGAACTTCTATATGCCACAGGTACAGCTCTAAAATAAATAGAAATATAAAATATGGCTATTTCATAAAATAGGCTGATGTTAGAATGCTTATTGGTATTTTTACATCAAATTTTATTAAATGTCTCAGTTTCAGTCTTTTTCTTTCTCTCTCTCTCTCTCTCTCTCTCTCTCTTTTTTTTTTTTGGCTTTTTAGGGCTGCACCTGAGGCATATGGAGGTTCACAGGCTAGGGGTTGAATCAGAACTACAGCTGCCAGCCTACACCACAGCCACAGCCACGTGGGATCCAAGCTGCATCTGCAACCTGCACCACAGCTCACCGCAATGCCGGATCTCCAACCCACTGAGTGAGGCAGTGAGGCCGGGGATCAAACCTGCATCCTCATGGATACTAGTCAGATTCGTTTCCACTGCACCACAACGGGAACTCCCTCAGTTTCAATTTCTGATACAGGAGACGTTGATAGACATAACGACCATAAACAGTATCTTAGAGGTTCAGCAATTTTTAAGAGTATAAAGGGATCTCGAGACCAAAAAGTCTAGGAACAGCTAGGTGAGTGTAAGGCCCTGGCCACTTGGGTGGCAGGAGGTGCTCTTGACCTTGGGCTTGCTGAAATGCATCATTTTTTTTCCCCTCCAGGGCTGAGTCTGCCCTCCTCTGCCCGCCCTGCCGTAGGTCATTGCTACACCACAGGTGGCTGAACACTGGCCAAGAGATACAGGGCAGACCTTGGCCCTGGTTCCTCCATGGCTGGTTACTATGTGACCCCGGCCTAGACCCTGGGATGCTCTCAGCTTCCACTTTCTCCACCTGCAGGACAGGCACAGTCAGCTGAGCAGGTTTCTCAGGTACATTAAACACGTGGAGAAAGTGTAAACAGTCGGTACTAAGTCTGGCAGCCTCGAGGCCAGAGCCTGAGAACCGCAGCACGAACGCACCCCCTGCCCCCGGCCCGGGCAGGTGAAGTTCACTACGGCTCAGCCGAGAGACAGGACGCCCACGTGCAGAGCACTCTGCGCCGAGGTCACCTGGTCTGGGCGTCGAGCCCCCACAGACTCTGGTGCAGGACCTGCAGCCTCACGGCGCCTGGAGAATGGCGTCTGTGAGATGGGAAGGCTGAAGCCATGCTTGCTGATGCTCCAGCTGCGACTTGGGAAGCCCTCAGCCTGTAGTCCCCTCACCTCTAAGACACCAGAGTGCAGAGGCGAGAACAGCAAACAGGAAAAAGCTGAGCTGGCAACTGCATGGCCTCATCCAGGCTATGTCAACATCCTGGGTGACCTCAGGCAGGTCCCTGACCCTCCCTGAGCCTTGCATCCCAGGAATTTAAAAGGGGCATGGCCCAGTCGAGCTTAGCGTTGGCTTCTGCCTACCCAGCAAATCTGAGGGCTTTTGGAGATGCGGACACTGGACTCTCAGGGCTTCATATCCTAGTCTTTCTCCAAAGGGCCAGGCTCTTCCTGAGTTACTCATTAAAACTTTATTCAGCAGCCACTGTCACCAAGCTGCAGGGCAGACTGGAGCCCAGATATTTTCAGTTTTCTGTATTCTGTTCAACTTAATCAGGATTCCAGGAACATGCATTCATTCAACAAATACTGAGCACCTATTATGTGCCAGTCCCTCTGTATGAAGAAAGCTGACACAGGCCCTGCTCTTGTGGAGAGTATAGTTTAGCAGAGGAAGCAGACATTAAAAAGATAAACACACAAGTACAGGTATTATAACACATTCTGATGACTTACATAAAAAATAAATGGTATGAGGTGGAATAAAAGGGAAAAATTTTTTCAGGGAGGATTGTGAACAACTATCATTTATACTGACCTTGAAGAGAGTGGCATCAGCATGTGACAGTCCATTTTCTTCTCATAATGAGAAATTTGGAGGTAGTGGCTGATGGTGTTGGTTCTGTTTTACCTCATGTTCTCAAGATGGCTGCTGGAGTGTCAGCCTTTGTGCATGTATTCCAGATAGAAAGCAGGAATGATGGGAGAACAAGAAGGCACACCTTGGTTCTCTATCCCCCTTTTAAGGAACCTTCTCAGAAATCCACACCACCTCTGCTTATCTATGCCAAAATATAGTAACATAGCCACACCTGGCTGGAAAGGAGGCCGGCTAATGAAGAAATGAGCTGGCATCCTAAATAAGAATTCTGTAAGAAGTAAAGGGAGAAAGGATATTAATTCGGTGTATTAGTTTCCTGTTGCCACCACAACAAATTACCAGAAGCTTGGTAGCTAAAAATAATAGACATTTATTCTCTTAAGTTCTGGAGGCCAGAAATCCACTTATCAGTATCACTGGGCTGAAATTGAGGTGAGAGCAGGGCTGCGCTCCCTCCAGAGGTTTCAGAGGAGAATCCATTGTTTGCCTCTTCCAGTTTCCGGTGGCTGCTAGTATTCCTTGGCTTGTGGCCACCTCCCTCCGGTCTTCGAGGCCAGTGTCTTCAGACCCATCTCTGCCTCACCTTCACATTGCCTTCCTTCTGTGTCTCTGTGAAATCTCCCTCTGCTTCTCTCCTACGAGGATACATGAGGGCCCTCCCTGAGACTCCAGGTTAATCTCTCCATCTCAAGGTCCTTCATGGAATCACATCTGCAAATGGTACCCTTTTTCTGATGAAGGTAACATTCACAGGTCCCCGGGAGTTGGCCCAGATCTCGGGGCCGGGGGGCAGCCTAGCACAGTATGTAACATTGGTTTCTATTCCCAGAGGCTTCCTTTGGGTCAGAGGCGGTGCTCTGCAAAGAAGAGACACTGCACCTGAGCTGGAATGGATGCTGAGTAATTAGCCTGGGGAAGAGTGTCCTAGACAGAGGGAAGGGCCTATGCAAAGGCCTGGGGTAAGAAGGAGCTTGCCTGTGGCAGCAGAGAGAGATGAGCTGGGACCCAGGAGCTCAGCAACCACGGCAGGGATTCTTGCCTTTTTTTCTGTTTTTAATAGATCGCTCAAGCAGCCACAGGGAGACTGAGGCTGTTGGCACAATCCAGGTGAGAGAGAAGGTGGCAGCTGCGTGGGGCCGTAGCCGGGGGATGGGTCAGAGAGGGCAAAGGGCTTCATGATAGAGTGGATGGGGTGGGGCTGCAGCCTTGATAGTGGACTAGAAGTAGTCAAGGCTATCTCTCAAAAAAAAAAAAAATCCTGTGTTTCTATAGTTGAGAAAGCACTTAGAGACCATTTTCCAGTTGGGGAAACTGTATCCCAGCGAGGGACCCTGACTAGCCCCCACCGTGGGGCAAAAAAAAGGAAAAGTGGGGACATGAACTCATGCAGTGATGCAAAGAGGAAAAGGCCAGGATGGGCCCGTGGAGCCTGAGCGGCTTCCTGCTGCCGCTGGAAGTTGATCAGATCCAGAGAGAAAGAAGGGAAGCAGTGGCCTTGTGGCAGAGCTTAATTTCTCCCAGGTTCCAAGTCTTGCCTTTTCTTTCCAGCCTGGAAGCACTTTGGGCCAAGGATGTGTTTGAGTCTATATAGCAAACCCAGGAGGTGCATGTAGGGTAAGGGTTGGGTAGCATGACGGTCACAGTGGAGAACAGATGGCCTTGGGCAAACCATTCTCTTTCAGAGCCTCAGTGACCCCCGTCTGTGAAATGGGATAATAACAGTGCCTACAAGATAGAATTGTTCTGAGGATTTGGTGAGGTAAAAAATTAAATCTAGGGGTGGATTTACCGAGAGGCTAATGAAGCTTATTCAGGGCCCCTCACTTGCCCTGTCACCTCCCCTGGGAGGGGTCCTGGAAGTGTGTCCGCACAGCAGTCGAAGGATGTGCAACCAAAGATGTAGGATGGACTGTAATAGAGGCGTGTCTGACAATTAATGAAAGTGAGGGAGTTCCCGACGTGGCTCAGTGGTTAGCGAACGCAACTGGGATCCATAAGGACACTGGTTCGATCCCTGGCCTCTCTCAGTGGGTTAAGAATCCAGCATTGCTGTGAGCTGTGGTGTAGATCGCAGACGCGGCTCAGATCCTGCTCTGTTGTTGCTGTGGTGTAGGCTGGCAGGTGTAGCTCAAATCTGACCACTAGCCTGGGAGCTTCCATATGCCGCAGGTTCGGCCCTAAAAAAAAGAAAAAAAATGTTTTACTTCAATTCTCTGGATTTTGTGATGTTTATGGATGCTTTTAAAAAATTTGCTATGGGGAGTTCCCATCGCGGTGCAGCGGAAGTGAATCCGACTAGGAACCATGCGGTTGCAGGTTCTATCCCTGGCCTCGCTCAGTGGGTGAAGGATCCGGTGTTGCCATGAGCTGTGGTGTAGGTTGCAGACGCGGCTCAGATCTGGCGTTGCTGTGGCTGTGGTGTAGGCCTGCGGCTACAGCTCCAATTAGACCCCTAGCCTGGGAACCTCTGTATGCCACAGGTGCGGCCATAAAAGGACAAAAAGACAAATAAGTTTGAAAAACATTTTTAAAAATTTGCTATGTGCTCTGCTTTCTTTTCACATGCTAAGTAAACAATCATGTTTATGCTAAATTGTGTTTATAATTTTGAATTTTGCACATTTTTTTTCTTCTTTTTTGGCCACCCCATGGCACATGGAGCTCCCGGGCCCTGGGTCTGATCTGAGCCATAGTTATGACCCATACTGCAGCTGCGGCAACGCCAGATCCTTTAACCCACTGTGCTAGGGATCAAACCTGTGTCCTGGTGTTGTAAAGATACCACAATGCCCGTTGTACCACAGCGGGAACTCCTGCACTCTTTTTCCTAAAGAAGGCTCCTAAGGTTGTGTGAGCCTTAGGCTTCACCAAACCTGTACCTGTTGGCCGGTGGCAGTGTCCAGACTTGCCCTTGGGTGGGCTGAGAGGGGTGTGTCGCTAGCAGCCCTGCCTGGTCTGGAGCCCATAGGTGAGCCGAGAGCAGGTGCCAGGACCCTTTCTCTTTCCACCTTCAGACTCCCTCCCAAGACCGAGCTCTGTGACAACAGGGATCTCTTCTTATGCCTCACTAGACACCCCACACTCACCACGGCACGTGGCACGTGGCAGGCATTCAGTCCAAAGGAGGTGAATGAGTGAACATGGTAAATGAATGAGGGGGCCACTGCCTGGTTTCTGGGAGTTAGGGAGTGGGGTCCAGACCTGAAGGGGCAGCAGCGTATGAACAGGCTGATCTGAGCTTCCCCAAGGGCTCCTGGGTGGGGCTGACCCTGGTGCAAAGCCCAGAGGCTGATTCAGAAGGACGAGATGGCCTTGGCCTTGGCCTTGGCGGATGAGAAGAACAAGTTCTACCACTACCGCAAGCCAGAGAAGCACCTCTCAAAGAAGACTTCTCTGATCAGGGCCACCGCACTCCTGGCCACGTGCCCCTTGGACTTGAGCAAGAGCTTCCTTTGTCCCTGACCATAGGCTGAACTTCAAACTCTGGGCAGGCGCTGCTTCTCAGGGCCCAGGGTGAACAGAAAGCAAATTGCTCGGGGTGTGAAGCAGGAACTGACATCAGTTACTTAACCTCTCTGGACCTCAGTTTCCAGGAGATGTGTAACTTTGAGCAAGTTACTTCACCTTTCTGAGCCTCAGCTTCCACGTCTGTGGAATAGGGCAGTGAATGTAACTACCCCGTAGGGTTGTCGTGAGGATTAAGTAGGATAAGCAGCCTTCAGCACAAGGCTTGGTACATAGTAAGGGCTCAGTAAATAACATTTATTATTATGCCTTTTACTTATTATCCCCAAATGCCAGTCTCAAAATTTTGTTTGATTCAAGGTGAAATAAGAAAAATAACTGGGAGTTCCCGTTGTGGCTCAGTGGTTAACGAATCCGACTAGGAACCATGAGGTTGCGGGTTCGATCCCTGGCCTTGCTCAGTGGGTGAAGGATCCGGTGTTGCCATGAGCTGTGGTGTAGGTCTCAGACGCGGCTCGGATCCCGCGTTGCTGTGGCTGTGGCGAAGGCTGGCGGCTACAGCTCCTGTTAGACCCCTAGCCTGGGAACCTCCATATGCTGTGGGAGCGGCCCTAAATAAGGCAAAAAGACAAAAGAAAGAAGGAAAGAAAAATAACTAATCGGAAAAAAATCTCAGTTTATTAATATCTCCATTTTCTTCTTTTCTTTTTTCTAAATTCCCATTAATGTATTATTTTACAATAAGAAAAAAGGAACAGGGAGTTCCCATCGTGGTGCAGTGTAAATGAATCCGACTAGGAACCATGAGGTTTCCGGTTCGATCCCTGACCTCACTCAGTGGGTTGAGAATCAGGCATTACCATGAGCTGTGGTGTAGGTCGCAGATGCGGCTCAGATCCCGCGTTGCTGTGGCTGTGGTGTAAGCTGGCAGCTGTAGCTCCGATTCAACCACTAGCCTAGGAACCTCCATATGCCACGGGTGTGGCCCTAAAAAGACCAAAAAAACCCCAAAGAATCAATAATTCATTTTTCTTAAAACCCATTCTGAGCAAAATTTAAAACGGACAACCCTATTCCCAGTTTTTTTCCTTGAAATTTCCTTCTTAGATCAGTGACCTTATTTTGGAAATGAGGACACCGAGACCTGGGAGACCATGTATGCTTTCCTCTCTTCATTCTAAAAACACAAGAAACACAAGCAATTATATCACAAGCCTCCAAATCCTCCGACTCAGAACTGACAACTAAACGTTTTTTGTGTATGCTTATCCCGTGTGTTTACTTCTAATTACAAATAGAGTTGATGGGAGCTCCCATCATGGCTCAGTGGTTAACGAACCCGACTAGTATTCATGAGGACTCGGGTTCGATCCCTAGCCTTGCTCAGTGGGTTAAGGACCCGGCGTTACCATGAGCTTGCTGTAGGTTGCAGACGAGGCTCAGATCCCAGGATGCTGTGGCTGTGGTGTAGGCCGGCAGCTGTAGCTCCAGTTCAATCCCTAGCCTGGGAACCTCCATATGCCAAGGGTGTGGCCCTAAAAAGACCAAAAAAAAAAAAAAAATAGAGTTAAAACCCTATTTGTGTCCTTAATTCTCTATCCCAGCCTCTCCCCCCACTCCCCACACATCCAGCCCCCTAACCACTATCGTATGCAGCGTATGCATAAAGAACAGCATTGTAGTATTTATTGTTCAGTGGATGTGTTTCAGAATTACGGCAGTGGTATCAAACTGCACATGCTGTTCTAACACTTGCCTTTTTTCCCCACTCAGCATCAAGTCTTTGAGGTATAGCTGTATAAATATAAACACCGGATCATTCCTCTCTAGCATCCGGGCTGGTATAGCGATTCCACTTTGAGGGCCATTTAGGTTCTTTCTAGATGACTTTCCGAGGTCACACACGAGTCACAGGCCCTTTCCAGGGCCCAAGAGCGCAGAGGCACAGTCAGTCTGCAGCTGATGCAGTTCAGAGCTCAGAATTCCACCGTGGTCACGCCGGGTCTCCCGGGGCCCCAGGGGTTCAGGGCCGGCGCCACTTCACAGTGCGAGCAAGAGGGGGCTGAGAGGCAAGTCTTGCTCCAGGACAAAAGGCTGAGACACCCTTGGGCACTTCTGGCCTGGACTCAGTTGTTCCAAAATGTGGTTTTGATGGTCAGACTCCTTCTAAATGGTCGGCAGAGGAAAAGACCCATCATGGTCATCAGCACGGTTCACCAAAGAGTTCTCCCCGCTGGGGGCACACGGCGGGATGTACATCTCTGCGGAGTCACGCGGGACTACGTGACCTGCTCTGTCAAAAAAAAAAAAAAAAAGGAGTTCCCATCATGGCTCAGTGGTTAATGACTCTGACTAGGAACCATGAGGTTGAAGGTTCGATCCCTGGCCTCACTCAGAAGGTTAATGATCCGGCGTTGCCGTGAGCTGTGGTGTAGGTTGCAGATGCTGCTCGGATCCTGCGTTGCTGTGGCTGTGGCGAAGGCCGGCGGCTACAGCTCGGATTAGATCCCTAGCCTGGGAACCTTCATATGTGGTGAATGCGGACCTAGCAAAAGGCAAAAAGACAAAAAAAAAAAATGTGAGAGGAAGTAAGAGACTAGTTCCAGGCAGAAGCTTTAAGAGCCTCTGCAGTCTCCCTTGCCTGCTGGAATGGCCTGTGGACTGTTCAGCATGCTGGCTGCTCTAACAGCCTGGGCCTGGAGTAAGGACAACACAAAACAGAGCCCATCACAGCCCCACAATGGATATTTTAAGCCACCACCTTGGGGTTCTTTGTCACTGCAGCATAACCTGGCCTGGCCTGTCTGTTACAGGGTCATGTCTGGAGAGCCTCGGCTGCTGTGAGCCTGGTGACCAAGAGCCGTCCTTCTGTTAAAACTGGGTTTGCAGACTCTAAGCCCTCTGGTTTTTCACGGACACGCTGCAGAAGAAAAACAGGTACTCCTTGGGGGTCCTATTGGGATAAGGAACTTCAGGACTGAGAAAGCAAGAGATTCTTGATCTTTATGAAAGGCATTCTGTGTTAGAACCTGAGGGCCTGAAAGTGTTATTTCCTAGCTGAGTGTCCTCGGGCTGGTGGAGAAATGAATAAGGTACCTACATCACATACCTAGAGCAACCACCGGCACGTGGTGAGCACCAGGCAAATGCCTGGGCAGCAGAGAGGCTCAGTGAAGCCTCATTGTTAATAACGAAAAATCAGAAACTAAGTATCCAATAATAAGGGAAATATGGAGTTCCCCTCCTGGTGCAATGGAAACCAATCTGTCTAGGAACCATGTGGTTTCAGGTTCAATCCCTGGCCTCGCTCAGTGGGTTAAGGATCTGGTGTGGCTGTGGCAAAGGCCAGCATCTGTAGCTCCAATTAGACTCCTAGCCTGGGAACCTCCATATGCTGCAGGTGCGGCCCTAAAAAACAAAAAGAAGGGCAATAATAAGGGAAATAGTTAACTAATTAAGCAATGTCTATGTACTACTAAGCAGCCAAAAAAGAGGGGAAAGAGGAAGGAGCTAAAGGAATGTTGTATAGATCATTATAGACTATTAAGTGAGAAGAGCAAGTCATCCAACAGTTTGGCAGTGGAGACAGACAGACTTGAGTTTAAGTCTGGGCAAGGTTCTTAACGGCTCTAAGCTTGAGAGATAGATAAATGGGAGCTTTAATCACTTATTTTTATTACTATTAATAACAAACCTATGGTTCTGGAGTTCCTTGGTGGCCTAGCAGTTAAGGATCCAGAGTGGTCACTGCCGTGGGTCGGGTTACTGCTGTGGCTTGAGTTCAGTCCCAAGCCCAGGAATTTCCACACACCACGGGAGGGAGCAGCCAAAACCAACCATCCAACGAACCAGCCTATGGGTCAACATGGGCAGAGTATCTGACTCCTACTATCGTCTGTCTATCATCCGGTGTTTCATCTCCCTAACGACCCTGATCTTAGTACCCTTTGTTCATGAAGACACTGAGGCTCAGAGACGTTAAGCCAACTGCCCATAGTCCCCAAGACATCAGAAGGGTAGTCAGGATTTGGCTTCAGTTCTGCCCGGCTACAAGTTTCATGCTCCCTAACCCACTGTACCCTGCTGGCACCTGGCACTGATAACAAACTTCCAGTGTCATGGGATCGTCGCACTTTATTTCTGAGGGAGTCATCCTGGGACACTGCTGGAGCCATGCCCTAAGGGGGACCCCACAGGCAGGTCCGGACAAAATGAAGTTATAAAGGGAGTTCCCATTGTGGCACAGCAGAAATGAATCCGACTAATGTCCATGAGGATGCGGGTTTGGCCCCTGGCCTCGCTTAGTGGGTCATTGCCGCGAGCTGCGGTGTAGGTCGCAGACACAGCTCAGATCCCGCATTGCTGTGGCTGTGGCGTACGCTGGCATCTGTAGCTCCGATTTGACCCCTAGCCTGGGAACTTCATATGTCATGGGTGCAGCCCTAAAACAAAAACAAAAAAGCAGCTGTAAATGAGCAGCTCTCGACTTTTTGGTGTTTGCAGCCCAGTTTGAACATTGTATTTGATTTGAAATCCAGAGTCTTCCATACAGTAGTAAACAAATGGTGATGCAATGATGAGGCAATGATGACCACTGTGATAACCCCAGGATCTTCACCTCCTGGTATTCACGTCCTTGCTTGGTGCCCTCCCACACTGAGTAGGGCTGACCTGTATAAGCAACAGGTTATTCAGGAAATGATGCCCTGTGACTTCTGGAGCTGGGTATAAAAGACAGTGTGGGCGTTCCCATTGTGGTGCAGTGGAAACGAATCTGACTAGTAACCATGAGGTTGTGGGTTCATTCCCTGGCCTTGCTCAATGGGTCGGTGATCTGGCGTTGCCATGAGCTGTGGTGTAGGTCGCAGATGTGGCTCAGATTCCTCATTGCTATGTCTGTGGCATAGGCTGGCAGCTGTAGCTCTGATTTGACCCCTAGGCTGGGAACCGCCATATGCCATGGGTGTGGACCTAAAAAAAAAAAATAAACACAAGAGTTCCCGTTGTGGCGCAGCGGAAATGAATCCGACTAGGATCCATGAGGATGCAGGTTCGATCCCTGGCCTCGCTCAGTGGGTTATGGATGTGGCGTTGCCGTGAGCTGTGGTGTAGGTCACAGACGCAGGTTGGATCTAATGTGGCTGTGGCTGTGTCATAGGCCGGCAGCTGCAGCTTCGATTGGACCCCGAGCCTGGGAACCTCCATTTGCCTCGGGTGCAGCCCTAAAAAGCAAAAAAAAAAAAAAAAAAAAAAAGGACAGCATGGATTCTGCGCCACTTTCTCTGGGGAAAGAAAGCCCACTTCCAAGATATGAGGCCACTCAAGCAGCCCTACCACTGAGAGGTCCACGCAGTGAAGAACTCAGGCCTCCCGCCAGCAGCCATGCGTGGGCGCCATCTTGGAAGCGGGTTCCCCACTGCAGTCAAGCCTTCCGACCCTCCTGACATCTAGAGGGCAACTTCACAGGTGATTCCAGGCCCCAGCCTACGCAGCTAAATCAGTCCTGCATTCCTGAGCCACAGGAACTGAGAGATAACATTTGTTTTAAGCCACTAGGCTTTGGGGCAATTTGCTACATAGCAATAAATACATCACAGTGCAAAGAAAAACAGTGTCTTTTAAAAAGAAAACAAAACGGTTATGGCATGGCCCGCTCTGTCCCCTCAGCACGTAGCTTTGGAAGAACTAACCCTTCCTCAAAGACCATTCCCTCTTACGTACACTCACTTGGCCTGGTTCTCAGAGCTCCTGGTAAACAAACTGTCTTTCTCTGCCATGAGCTCTAAAATGGAGCTCCCATGCGTCCTGTGACTTGCAGCAAGTTAACACCTTTCTGTACCTTCCTACAATCCCATTCAAACCAAAAGCACGGGAAAGATATACACTCTGCCTTGTAATAAAAATAAACTTTTCACGCTACTAAAAACTTGGCAACCCTCTCAATGGTCATAAGACCACTGTCCACTACATGAGAAGATTTTAGCAAAAGCTGAAAAAGGGACACTTCACCCATTTTGAGCCAAACCGTTCTTTCGGTCCAGGCCTCTTACTGCTTTCTACTCCAGGCCTGTCAAATTTCTGGGGGCCCCTCCAGAAATGAAATCTGCTTCCAGTGGAGATTTCCAGGGCAGTGAGGCTTTGCAGTGATAAATTTGGTGCTGATTCATTTTAGCTCTGTCACCTTGGGTAAGCCACTTAACACATCATCATACCTGAGCTTCCTCTTCCCTGCTCAGGCTAACAATAGCAGCTTCCTGGAAAGCTGCTGAAGGCATCAAATGAGAAAGGAATTGTCTAGGGCTTAGCACAGGGCCTGGCAATTAGTAAGCACTCATTTGCATTTCACTGTTAATGAAGAATAACAAAAGCAGTGGTAGCTGCTCTTTATGAAGGGCTTACTACAGGTCTAGCATCCTTTACAGGTACTGTCTTAATGCTGCCAGGCAGGGCCTCTTAGAATCCCCATTTTCAAAATGATGAAGCCGAAGCACAAAGAGGTGAAGTGCCTTGCTCAAGATCACATGGGCTCAGCAATGAGGCATCAGAACCCATACCCTTGACCGCCCCATTGGACCGGATGAGCGCCCTGGAATATCAGGACCACTGCAGCATTGCAGAAGAGCAGGAGAGAAGGTGCAGCAAAGGAACACACAGTTAAGGAGAGAAGAGAGGCAGTGTCAGGGCTGGCGTGGAAGTCCTCTGCAGGTGTTATCACTTGTGGCTTGTCTGCACAGGAGTCGGGCCTGGACATGTGGTAGTCCCGCTGCTGGCTCCGCCTCGTCCCTCCTGAGTACCTGCTCTGACCACAACACAGTATATATGCTCATTAAAATCAGGTTGTGCTGGTGGAAAAAGTCAGGTTGTCTTATTTCCAAAAATGCAACAGCATAAATATGATTGCGTCGACTGGGACCAGCTTTGGCCCAGCTCCATAGCAGCGCTGTATCCTTGTCACTGAACCAGGAAAGCAAACTGGCAGAACCAGCATCGTTCACAGCCCCAGGCCAGAGTCAGCTGTCTTGGCACCCTCTTCTTCCCAGCTCTGACCTCATGGAATCCCTGTAACTCGATGATAATGACAGGAACTCTAGAGATAACTTCGAGGTGCCGAGCCCTGTGCTTTCTGTGGCTGGGGCTTAGAGAGGGTGAGCTGCTGGACAAGGTGGCCCAGCTGACCTTCTCTTTGGAATAGAGGCAAGGGGCTCCTTGCGTGGAAGTGACGATCACTGTGAAATAAGAGGGACTGCTGAAGCCACCAGATAGGACGCAGATGGTGCGGCCCCTTAGAAAACGTTTATCAGGGGGGCAAGACTAGTCCAGTGCAATGGTGCTCAAGCAGGGGTGATTTTGTCCCCAAGGGACACTGAAAATACCTAGAGACATTTTGGCTGTCACAACTGGAAAGGAAGGGGCTTTTGGCATTTAGCGTATAGAGACCAAGGGTGCTGTGAACATCCTACAGTGCACAGGGCAGCCCACAAGGCCGCCGTCTCCAGCCCAAGTGTCAACAGTGCCGGGTTTGTGAGACCCTGCCTGGTCTAGCAGCTGAAAAGGGCATGCAGCCGCTGGAGTCGGAGGCACCCTTACTAGTGTGTAACCAGGGACAGGCACTTCATCTCCTCAGCACCCCGCTCTGTAAAACTGGGGCTACCAAGCTTGAGCCAATGCCAGCTCACTGCTTTCAGGAGGTAGGCACCCAGTAAGTGCTCCACAGTTGCTGTTATGAATGACGCGGGGCAGGCCTCTGCAGAAGGGCACTGACAAGGCAGATAGTGAGGAGGCTACGGGAGAAGCAGACTTAAGAGGGTGGAGGAAGGCGGAGGAGACTCCAGGGAAGACCTGGAGGATGACTGGTTCTGGCATTCAAGGTCACGGGGCTCGGCCTCAGCCTACATTGCTCGCCCTGCCTCCCGGGCTCTGGACGGTCCCTGGGCCAGCACACCTGGGGATTCTCCTGCCTTCACAGTCGCCACCCTCTGAGCACCTCCTCCTCCAAGAAGCACCTTGACCAGACCAGCCCTTAAGAATCACTCAGCCCTTATCACAGATTGAATCAATAGGATGGCTACAGAGATACACCCAGCCTCTTACACAAACAGATTCTCGCAGACTATGGAAAACACACGTTCTGATTTAAACACACAAGCAGCTTCAAGGAACTCTAAGGCCCTGGTCACAGACTCACAAATGTATTCTCATACACTCACTAACACACACACACATACACACAAAACCATAACGCAATCTTACCGGGACACACAGAGTCCCAACCACCCCCACACACAGTAACAACACTGGCAAACAATAACAGTACATACCCAAGTGTATTATGCAGTCACATTCACAAACCCACAACTTCACATACATATACATATTTAAATACAAACCCAGGAAACCCCTAGAGCACACACACACACACACACACACACACACACACACACACACTCTCTCTCTCTCTCCTAATATTTAGGCACATAAATACCTGTATGTATACACCGAAAAACAAATTCTGAACACGCTCATATACAGCTATCATTGTGCTTTTTCCACAAGCATACACCATTCAAGATACATACAAAGATTCCTATACATACTTCCAAACAGAGACATACAAAAATTAAAAAAAAAAAAAAAAACTCTGTCCACACAGATATGATCCCGAAGCAAATGTCATTCATTCATTCATCGACTCATTGATATTATTTAAAACTCGCTAAGGAAACCTCCTTGGGCCACCTTCCAAAATGAACCAGCGTTATAGCTACCGTGCAGCCCAGCAATATGCGCCTGCGGATCATTTCTCCCAATTTCCACAGGCCCAGAGGCGGTGTGGGTTTTCTCTCTGCCTTGCAAGGCCCCTGGAAGCAAGGCTCTGTCTCTCCCACCTCCGCCGCTTTCTAAGTGCCGGGTCTCCAAGGCCTCCAACGAAAGGGAGGTGCTCCCTAAGGCCCTGTGTCGAAAGGTGCCTTTCCCAGCACTAATTCAATCGCGGCAGGGGCGAGTCCGTGGGTGTGACTACGAACCGCTGTCAACAAGGGCACGCAGGGATGGGGGATGGGGGGAGCTCACGACCTTCCCTGGGTCGCCTCACCTTCTCCCCACCCCCTCTGCGCTTCTCCGGCCCGCTTGCTCCGCGCCCAGCCCTAAATCAGCGCGCTGCGGGAGGAGGCGGGGGCCCCGGCTTCGGCCACCCCGGGAGTACCTTCCCGCTCGCTCCGTTCCTCCTCTTCCACTTCCCCGCCTTCTTCCCTTTCCCCTCGGTCCGCCTTCCTCCTTGCTCCCCTCCCCCATCCATTGGCCCCGCCCGGCCCGCCCCTTCCCCTCCCCCTTCCCCTCCGCTCCCGGGACGCCCGGCGCTCCCGGAGGCTGAGTCATCGCTGCAGCGCAGCCTAGAAAGAGCAGGCGAGCAGGTAGGGAGGGTGTGAAGAAAGCGATGCCGTTCAACCCGTCCACTGGCATCCGAACTGGGCTCGGTCCCCGCGCACGGCCGTCTCCCAAGGAGGCCTGGGAGGGGGCACGGACGGAGGTCAGAACGGCCGTGGGGAGGAGCGACGCGCCCCGGAAGGCGCGGGTCGCGCCGCTCTTAAGGTGGCAGCTTGGCAGCCAAGAGGAGCCGCACACACGCGTCGGGATCCCAAGCTTAAACAGGACCTTAGGTGGCATCCAGGCCAGGCGTCGCATACTGGCGGCCCACAGGCACTTCAGCCTCGCACCCACCTGGTCTTTATTTGGCCCACGCAGCGTTTGTCTGCTTAAGTTTTAACCGTTGCCAGTGTTTTAAACACCATAGGATATTTCACAGGAGGGAAATCTGGTTCGTGACTCTTGAATAATTAGAATATGTGGGAGTTCCCATCGTGGCGCGGCGGTTACCGAATCCGACTAGGAACCATGAGGTTGCGGGTTCGATCCTTGGCATCTCTCAGTGGGTTAAGGATCCGGCGTTGCCGTGGCTCTGGCGTAGGCCGGCAGCTGTAGCTCCGAATCGACCCCTAGCCTGGGAACCCCCATATGCCGCCAGTGCGGCCCTAAAAAAAGCAAAAAAAAAAATTAGAATATATGCCAACCCCAGACCTACATTGCCCATGACAACAATAGTCTAATGCTGAGTGGGGCTGCTTTTGCAGTCAGGGCATTGCGTCTTGTAATTTTTCACAGTTCCTGCTACCCTTTCCTGTACCAAGGCTGTTGAACTTCCTCTGTTATCTGCCTGATTTAGTGATTCCTAATCTAGTCCATCTTACCCATTTCTCAGATGGGAATGATTAATTGGAGGCAGGAGTTTCCTAAGTACACAACCTGTGGCCTTAATGCAGAAAGAGAATCCAGCTTTTCCTCACCCACTAATCTTTTCCATCAAACCATTCTGTTTCCTTTGGTATGCAGACTAAAAAAGAAATAGGCTGGTGAAAAGTGGGTCCCGGAAATGACTTGGGGATCAGAGTGGACCCCACGTGGAAGATGATTTGGAGCAGTGATTAACCAGGAGAAGGGTGCAACGACTCTGGATTTCTCCCTGTACGAGGGCAGGTGGATACTATGGAACTGAGCAGAAGCATAATGTTTAGCAGGCCCTGTCTGGAGGCAATGGTAGCCTCTCGTGAACTTTCCTTTGGAGTTGGGATAGAAGACAGAACTAGGGCAGGTGGTTGGACAGAACACTGGGCAGCTCTGGCAAATCTGGTTATAATAAGTTGGTTTCAAATCACCGGAGACTTGGCCTTTGAGACTCTGGACTGTTGTACAAAGGCTGCAAAGGAAATATGCCACTTTGCTTGGACTATCCTCCGGTGTAATGCTTCTCAGCCTGGAATGTGTAATGATTCTTGTAAAATGCAAATTGTGATTCAGTAGGACGGAGCTGGAACTGGAGCTCCTGCAGTTCTGACAAGCTTCCAGGTGATGCCAACGCTGCAGGCTCCCAGGCCCTGTTTTGAGTAACTAGGCTCTGGACACCTTGTGCCTTCTGCTTATTCGCAAGGGTCTCTGCTACAAGGCATCCAAGAGGAAGGACTTAGAATCACAGACCTGGGATGATCCCAGGCTACCTCTTTTTTTTTTTTTTTTTTGTCCTTTTAGGGCCGAATCCTCGGCATATGGAGGTTCCCAGGCGAGAGGTAGCATCAGAGCTGTAGCTGCCGGCCTGCGCCACAACCACAGCCACAGCAGCGCTGGATCCTTAACGCACTGAGCGAGGCCAGGGATTGGACCCACATCTTCCTAGATCCCAGTCAGGTTCGTTACCTCTGAGCCATGACGGGAACTCCCAATTTTTTAAAGTTTGATTGAAGGAGTTCCCATGGTGGTGCAGTGGATATGAATCTGACTGGTATCCATGAGGATGTGGGTTCGATCCCTGGCCTCAGTGGGTTAAAGATCCGGTGTTGCCGTGAGCTGTGGTATGGGTTGCAGACATGGCCCAGATCCCCTGTTGCTGTGGCATATCTCTGATTTGACCCCTAGCTTGGGAACTTCCATATGCCTCGGGTGTGGCCCTAAAAAGAGAAAAAAAGTTTTACTGAAGTATAGTTGATTTACTATGTTGTGATCATTTCTGCTTACAACAAAGTGGTTCAGTTATACACATACACATATCCACTCTTTTTCAGATTCTTTTCCCATGTAGATTATCACAGAATATTGGATAGGGTTTCCTGGGCTGTACAGCAGGCAAATTCTACATTTCTTTAGAGCAGTTTTTCTTGGGGAGAAGGAACTAAACGCTGACCCTGCTAGTCTACTCAATGCCTTTTTGCACATTAGGAAAAGGCACAGCTTGGATGGGACTGGATGGATGCTCTCACCTGCCCTTTCCGCCTGTCACCTTTGTGCAGAATACAGGCTGCAGTCTTAGGTGGCAGCCCCCCCGAGCAGCCTCGTGACTGGCTTAATCCTCCTGCCTGGATTAAGTTCCTTTTAGAAACTGTCTTAACTCCGTGAAACTCATCACACATTGGAATTAGGTGTCTTGAGAGTGATTTATTTAAAACCCAGTCCCCTGTATGCCGTCAAGGCAGAGACTGTCCATCTTCCTCTAGGCTGTACCCCAGTCCCTAACCTGGTGCCTGCAGCAAAGCAGGTGCTCCATAAATATTTGCTGAATACAGTTGACTCTTGAACAACACGAGTTTGAACTGCATGGGTCCACTTACATGTGATTTTTTTTTTTCCAATAAGTACTACTACGGTACTATACAATCCACATTTGGTAGAAGCTGAGGACGCAGACCACAGATAAAGAGGTCAGCTCTGAAGTTATAAGTAGGTTTTCAACTATAAGGATGATTGGTGCCCATAATGGCTGCATTGCTCAAGGATCAGTAGAATTTTAGGAGCTGATTATCCAGGAGAGATAGGACTCATCAAAATAACCTTAACATGAGACGTGGACTAGATAGTGCAGCCCCAGGGAGGGCGTTGTCACTAGTAGCTGAGGTCACCTGGGGATGCTCACAAAAGGGGTGGCGTTTCTGCTGGGCCTAGCAGACTAGGCGGTTCGTGAGACCCACGTGAGTGGGGAGGGCCTCTTGGCACTGAGGTCAGCAGAAGCAAAGGGAAGGAGGGAGAAGAGTTCAGTCTGTTCCTATTACGGGTCACCAGTTGTGATCCGCAGGCTGGCCAGCTGTGTTTTGTGAACTAGCTGCCAGTATTTAAAAATCAGGCAATTTCGGAGTTCCCACTGTGGCTCAGTGGAAGCGAATCTGACTAGTATCCATGAGGACTCAGGTTCAATCCCTGGCCTTGCTCAGTGGGTTAAGGACCCAGCGTTGCCGAGAGCTGTGGCGTAGGCCGGCAGCTACACCTCCAGTTCGACTCCTAGCCTGGGAACCTCCATATGCTGCGGGTGCGGCCCTACAAAGCCAAAAAAAAAAAAAAAAAAAAAAAAAAAAAAATTAATTAATTAAAAGGAAAATATAGAAAAATAAAACAAAGATAATAATCACCACTAATTCTGCCACCACAGTTAACATGTTGATAGATTTCCTTTTTTTTCAGTGTATTTATGCTTTTGTTTTCGCTTTTACGTATATTATTTTATTTTGCCACTGCTCCCCCTATACCGGTGGTGACAATATTGCTTTTTTAATTAATCTAATTGATCAATGCCACTGGTCCATCCTGTTGCACAACAGCGGAACTCCCAACATGATTATTTTAAATATTACCCTTAAAAAAAAAAAAAGAAGTATGCTGCATCACCATATTTGATCATCTGTCCTTTTGTGGATGCCTCTTCACTCTGATGAGAATGTATGTGCTGGCTGGCCTTAGGAAAAAAGTAAATATGCTGGAATCCTCCATCAAAGATCCACAGTCTGCAGTCGGCATTTTGCATTTTGAAGCCCCCAGCCCTGGCCAAAGAAGTACGCTCCCGGTGGAACGGGGCCAGGCCTTACGCCTGCCTGCCAGGGATGTAGCAACACAGCGATCCCGATCCCGAGGCGTTCGCCCGGCTCACTCGGCTGCTGGCTGTCCTGCCTATTTATGCTGTTTTTAAAAACAGCTAGGGTCACATTTCATATACAACTGATTGCCCTTTTTTGACTAATATTAAGTATGCTTTTGTTCTTTCCATGCTCAAAGTATAGTCAGGAATCTTTTTTCATCTTGCACAATAGATATTACCACCCTTATTTTACTGAAGAAACTGAGTCCCAAAGATGAAGGATGTACCCAGAACTGGCCAGCAGCTAGCCCAGGGCTAGACTACAACCCCCAGGCCTTCTGAGTTAGGCTTAGTGCTGAAGGAGGAAAAGGTCCCACAGCCTGCCCTTCCTCAGGCCCGTACAGTTTAGGTAATGCCAGCTGTGCTTTAAATTCTGGGAATCAAGAAGGCTTTAAACTGAGCACAGTTAATCTTAATGTACTTCTTGGAAGAGGCAGTTTTTATGCAGCATCTGGAAGATTTGTCCAATAAATAGATAAGTTAATGGCAGGCACCCAAGCCTACTGATCCTCAAGTGAATAGTCATACCAACTCTTATCTTGTCACGAGCCTTACTAAGTAAGCCCTTGAACCCCTCTTAAGGTATTTAATCCTCACACCCAACTGAGAAGCATTGCTATTTTCACTGATTTAAAAATGAAGAAACGGGAGTTCCCTTCGTGGCGCAGTGGAAATGAATCCAACTAGAAACCTTGAGGTTGCGGGTTCAATCTCTGGCCTCGCTCAGAGGGTCTGGCATTGCTGTGAGCTGTGGTGTAGGTCGCAGATGCATCTCGGATCTGGTGTTGCTGTGGCTGTGGCGCAGGCCAACGGCTACAGCTCCGATTAGACACCTAGCCTGGGAACTTCCATATGCCGCAGTTGCAACCCTAAAAAGCAAAAATAAAATAAAATAAAAATGAAGAAACGGGGAGTGCCCCTTGTGGCTCTGTGGGTTAAGAACTTGACTAGCATCCGTGAGGATTCGGGTTCAGTCCCTGGCCTTGCTAGGTGGGTTAAGGCTCCAGTGTTGTCCCAAGCTGCGGTGTAGTTCGAGATTCAGCTCAGATCCAGCATTGCCATGGTGTAGGCCGGCATCTGCAGCTCTGATTTGACCCCTGGCCTGGGGAGCTTCCATGTGCCACAGGTTTGGCTCTAATAAGCAAAAAGAAACAAGCAAACAAAAAACCCCAGAAACCCTGATGCTGGGGGTATGGGGAGTGACAGGCCCAAGGTCACACAGCTAGTAAGTAGCAAGTACCAGGTCCAAGGTTTGAACACTGGCATCGGGCCCCAAAGCAGTTCCCGCTCTCCGTCCATGCGCCCTCCCCGCCTGAAGACTGAGCAGCAGGGTTTGTACTGCTGCCCGCTCCCACTGACGGCTCTGCGCTGCGCTGCCTCTAGCTGCATGACAACAGCTGGACCCGGAGGGTGCCTGGAGCCCTCTGAGAGGGTTCCCAAAGTGGGAAAATATAAATAAAAAATAAAAATTCTCCAGAGCATTCGGCATTTCATGGCCAGTCTTCTAGTGACTGTGTCTTGAATCTTTGATTCTGAAATCACCTCCAACCTGAAAGAGTAAGGGCTTAGAATCGAGAGACATGACCTGAGTTGTAATTAGGCTTTGGCTGCGATCTGTGTGATCTTGGGCTAGTCACTTTCTCTGTATACGTCTGGGTCTTAAAGCTGGTCCTGGAGTTCCCGTCGTGGCACAGCAGAAAGGAATCTCACTAGCATCCATGAGGATGCAGGTTTGATCCCTGGCCTCGCTCAGTGGGGTAAGGATCCAGCGTTGCTGTGAGCTGTGATGTAGGTCAAAGACATGGCTCAGATCCTGTGTTGCTGTGGCTGTGGCGTAGGCCAGTGGCTACAGATCTAATTTGACCCCTAGCCACCAAAAAACAAAAACAAAAAAAGGCTGGTCCTTTCACCTGGACTTTGCCGCTCTCATCCCAGCGCTGCGGCTAACAGGATGCTGGGCTGCAAGGATGTCTTGGTGGGAACTGGACCTGTTCACTATGCGCAGGATCCGGGGGTGCTGTGGGGATCCAGCTCCTACTCTGAGCCCAGCGTCTGAGCACAGGAAGGCTCTCCGTTGCCCTGCCGGGAACCTAGCCCCGCCCCACCCCTCCCTGGGGCAGTGTACTTGGGAGGGAGGGTCTATGCTCAGAGTCCCGGAGGCAATTGAATTCCTCCCTAGATCTCTGTTCCCTGGGGCCCGACTCGCCTCAAGGGGCCCCTAGCCTAGCGCCTAGGCCAGCAACTCTCCACCTCTTCGCTGCAGCCGGTGAGCACAGCCACGCCGGCTCCCCACTGTCTCAGGAATAACATCCAGACTCCTAGGAATGGTAGCTAACGGCTGCCTCCACCTGTACTCAACCTGCCTCTCCCAGCTCTTTGGCCCTGTCACCTAAACGCAGAGCTTTGTGGTTTTAAAAGCAGAGGCACCTGGATTCAAATACCGAGGCAGCCTGTGCCAGGTGTGATGTCAGGCAAATTACCGCGGATCACTAAACCTAGATTTCCATACCCTTCAAATGGGAGTGGTTGCACCCATTTCTTAGGACAGTGTGAGAAATGAATCACTTAGCATAGTTCCTGGAACCTAGCAAACCCTAATAGGCCTTAAGTGCCTTTGTTATTATTATAACTGGCAACCACATTTGGCTACCACCTCCTGCTTCCTGAAGCTCAGCATTCTTTCCCAACACTGTGCCTCCATACCTGGAAAGCCCTTCCCCTTCCCTTTTCTCCACCCAGAAGGCTCCTACACACCCCTTCAAGCCTTTTTCAAATGCCTTTGCCCCGTGAAGACATTTCCCTCCTTCCCACTTCCTTCCTTCTCTCTGTGCCTGTCGCCACCGCAACCTGGGGGCCACACTTGACATCACTGATGCCGAAACAACCAGCATTACGCCCCTCTGCATAGGACACAGTAGAACACACAACTCTACCTGTTTTGAACCTAATCAAGTCTTTAGAGTTGGTTCAGTTTACAAGAATTTCAGGGGATAGAGAAATACGTGAAATAACCCACAGAGAAGCCATCAGACAAGTTCAGAATGTGGGACGGTTTATAGGACAACTGACACGATCTCTTGCAAAACAAAGGCAGTGAGGGAGGAGGTTCTAGATTTAACGAGACACTGGAGTCTAACAACTAAATATAAGATGTGATTCTTTATTATATCTTGGTTCATTTTTTTAAGTAAGCTATAAAGACCCTATTTTTAGACAATAGGATAAATCTGACTATGTACTGGGTATTAAAAGATATAAGGAAATTATTAATTTTGTGAGATGTGGTTAAGTGTATCGTGGTTATGGAGGAGAATCCTCATTGTTTGGTAATGTTGCTGAAGTGTTTAGGGCTGAAGTGACAGCATGTCTGTACTTAACTTTAAAATGGTTCACCCACAAATTGAGCACATAGTTAAGATGAAGTAAATATGGTAAAACATTGACAGTTGTTGAATCTATGTGATTATAGGTAGATATTAAGTTTGTAATTCTTACTCTCCTGTGTATTTGAATATCTTCATAATAAAAATAGGGTTTTTTTGCTTTGTTCTCTTCTCCAAGGCTCCGACAGCCTTTATTAAAGAACAGATCACAATATATAGAGGTGACAAATGCTAATGAGTCTTGCTGTCCAGATTACAAATTATGAGAACTCCTGGCAGTGGAATTCAGGTCTGTATTGACTATATTTACTATAGTGCCAAGTTTATAATCAGTACTCAGTAAACAATGAATGAATGAAGGCTTTACTATTGATACAGTGCATGGTCCATCAATAAACTTACCTTTAGTAATCTCCAGAATGAAAATGATAATGACAAACTTTTATCAAGCACTTATTATGTGCCAGGCTTGGTGCTAACCCCCTACCATGCCTTGTCTCATGTGATCCTCACAGCAAACCTATAAGGTTGGGGAAATATTGATCCCATTTTACACATGAGAAACTGACACACAGAAAGGTAAGGAAACTTGCCCGCCAGATCATTCCGTCAGTAAGGGCAGAAGCATGTCGTTCTAACCATTACACTTATATTGCCTTGTCCTTCTCTTGCATGATTTTTTGAAGGAGTCCATCCAAAGCAGAGCAAAGAAGGAGTTCCCGTTATAGCTCAGTGGAAACAAATCTGACTAGTATCCATGAGGACTCAGGTTCCATCCCCAGCCTTGATCAGTGGATTAAGGACCCGGCATTGCCGTGAGCTGTGGTGTAGGTTGCAGACTTGGCTTGGATCCCGCTTTGCTATGGCTGTGGCATAGGCTGACAGCTATAGCTCTGGTTCGACCCCTAGCCTATGAACTTCCATGAGCCACAGATGTAGCCCAAAAAAGCCAAAAAGAAAAAAAAAGCAGAGGAAAAAATATATGTCCACACAAAAACTTGTATACAAATATCAGTAGCAGCACTATTCAGAGTAGCCAAGGAGAGAAAACAACCCAAATGTCCATCAACTTAATGAATGGATAAACACCACGTGGTATATCCATACAGTGGAATATTATTTAGCCACAAAAAAGAATGAATTAATAATACAGTCTGTAACATGGATGAACCTCAAAAACATTATGCTAAGTGAAAGAAGCTGATCTCAAAGGACCACATATTATATGATTCCATTTATTTATTTATTTATTTATTTATTTATTATTATTATTATTTTTTATGGCTGCATTTATGGCATATGGAATATCCCAGGCCAGGGGTTGAATCTGAGCAGCAGTAGCGACCACAGCTACATGATTCCATTTAAATGAAATGTGCAGGAGTTCCCATTGTGGCTCAGCAGTAACAAACCTGACTAGTATACATGAGGATGCAGGTTTGATCCCTGGCCTGACTCAGTGGCTTAAGGATCTGGCTTTGCTGTGAGCTGTGGTGTACGTCAGCAGCTACAGCTCCAATTCAACCCTTAGCCTGGGAACTTACATATGTTGCAGGTGCAGCCCTAAAAAGACATAAATAAGTATCCAGAGTAAGCAGATCCATAGAGACAGAAAAGAGATTAGTGCTTGCATAAGGGTGAGGGGATGGAAGACTGGGCGATGAAAGCTGAAAGTATGTGAATTCTTTTTGAATGATAAAAATATTCTAGAATTGATTGTTGTGAAGGTGGCACACTATGTATCAAAAGTAATTGAATTTACATTTGAAATGAATGAATTGTATGGTGTGAGAATTATATCTCATTAAAGCTGAAAAAAAGCAGAGGAAGTATCTTATGCACCAAAGAATCTAAGCTAGTTGAATGGGGGGAAGAAATGAATAAATGAATGAGTGGTTGTTTCCCTTTGCAGTTGACAAAAATCTACTGTTTTCCCAAAGTCTAAAGTGAATTTCCGGAGTTCCCATCATGGCTCAGTGGTTAACGAATCCGACTAGGAACCATGAGGTTGTGGGTTCGATCCCTGGCCTCCCTCAGTGGGTTAAGGATCCGGCGTTGCCGTGAGCTGTGGTGTAGATTGCAGACACAGCTCGGATCTGGCATTGCTGTGGCTGTGGTGTAGGCCAGCAGCTACAGCTCCAACTGGACCCCTAGCCTGGGAACCTCCATATGCTGCACGCAGGGTGCGGCCCTGGAAAAGACGAAAGAAAAAAAAAATAATAATAAAGTGACTTTCCTTGACAGCCTTACAGGCATTCTTACTCTTAGCTCCTAGAAACCAATTAATATACTAAGAAATCTAAGAAACTTGATAATTCAATAATTCCTGAGGTTGCTAGTTCCACTCCAGAAAGCAAGAGAAATGCACAAATGATTTCTTCCAGATTCAAACTGCGGGACTGCAGAGCGAGGAGCCGCCAGGATGTTCTGTCTGGGAAGGGCCCCTGGAGATCTCTCTGTGATCTGTTTCCACTTGGCAAACCTTCATTCATTTATCTGAGCTCATGTATTTTTCTGTTGTTTTGTTTTGTTTTGTTTTTTTCTCCTCTCCCTGGTCATTCAGAAGGATGGTTGGTTGTATTTAAAGCTCCAGGATAGGAGTTCCCGTGGTGGCGCGGCAGTTAATGAATCTGACTAGGAGCCATGAGGTTGCGGGTTTGATCCCTGGCCTTACTGAGTGGGTTAATGATCCGGCGATGCCGTGAGCTGTGGTGCAGGTTGCAGACACGGCTTGGATCCCGAGTTGCTGTGGCTGTGGCGTAGGCCGGCAGCTACAGCTCCGATTAGACCCCTAGCCTGGGAACCTCCACACGCCACGGGTACGGCCCTAAAATGACAAAAGACATAAATAAATAAATACATACATACATACATAAATAAAAATAAAGCTCCAGGATAAAATACCTCATGAGATTCTGTGGAAAGAACTTAATTGAGAAGGACCCAAACACTTCAGTGGATGTTCATCAACTGGCAGGGAAGGTGTTCAAAATGCTGACTTCTGGCCTCATGTCTGGAGATTCAGATTCATTAGGACTAAGGTGGGGCCATGGAAAATACAATGTATTTATTTAGTTATATACTTATTTATTTTGCTCTTTAGGATTGCACCCTCAGCATGTGGAAGTTTCAAGGCTAGGGGTCAAATGGAGCTACAGCTGCCGGCCTACACCACAGCCACAGCCACAGCCACAGCAATGCAGGATCCTTAATCCACTGAGCGAGGCCAGGGATCAAACCCACATCCTCATGTTACTAGTTGTATTCGTTTCCACTGAGCCACGTGGGAACTCCCTGTTTGTTTGTTTGTATGTTTGTTTCTGCGCCCGTAGCATGTGGAAGCTCCTGAGCCAGAGATTGGAACCTGCACCACAGCAGTGACCCTAGCCACGGCCATGACAAAATCAGATCTTTAACCTGATGTGCCATAGGAGAACTCCGAAAGTGCATTTTATTTTTTTATTCTTTTTCTTTTCAGGGGCGCACCGGAGGCATTTGGGAGTTCCCAGGCTAGGGATTGAATTGGAGCTACAACTGCCAGCCTACGCCACAGCCACAGTGACACTGGATCCTTTAACCACTGAGCAAGGCCAGGGATCAAACCGGCATCCTCATGGATACTAGCTGGATTCTTCTTTTTCTTTTTCCTCCACTATGGGAACTCCACTAGTTGGATTCTTAACCCACTGAGCCACAACGGGAACTCCCAGAAGTGCATTTTATTTTATTTATTTTTTCTTTTTTATTAGGACTGTACCCTTGGCATATGGAGGTTCACAGGCTAGGGGTCCAGTCGGAGCTACAGCTGCTGGCCTACACCACAGCCATGGCAATGAGGAATCCAAGCCATGCCTGCAAACTACACCACATCTCACGGCAATGCCAGATCCTTAACCCACTGAGCGATGCCAGGGATCAAATCCAAGTCCTCATGGATCCTAGTCGGATTCATTTCCCCTGCACCACAATGGGAACTGCCCCCAAATTTAAATAAAAGTGGAATTGGTAGTTCTGATTTTTTCTTTTGCCCAAGCTCCAGTATGGCTCTCTATGACACTATTACTGATCCTGCTTTTATTTAAAGTTACAACGTTTGGTTCATCACAGATGTTTTGCATTACTTTTGATTTTTAAAATACTGCATTCAAGGACTGTATATCTAGGTTACAAAGTATTCTTGTGCCTCCCTTAATTTAGTGTCTGAGGCCGGTGCCTCTCTTGCCTTACCCTAATCTGGGCCCTACAGAACAGGTTTTTGGGCAGGTAGCTGGGTAATACCCCATTGTCCGCTGGGAATCCCTCCAGATCCTGTCCCTTTGTCTGATGGAATTGATGTTTGTTTGGTCTCACTGTGGCATTGTCCTTGTCACTTGACCTGCAGAAAAGTTTGAAATCTGCAGTGGATATTTTTTTTTGCTGCCCTGGCAATATTTCCCCGTCTCTGGCAACAACAACCCTAAGTTGGTTGGGCACTTCCCCTCCCCACCTGCCCATCTGTGAGGCTGACTCCAGTGGTTCACCTAGAGATGGACCTGTGGCTCAGCTCTGCCAGCCAAAGCCTTACATCCCATGGGCACGATGATTGGTTCAGGAAATGGTCACGTTTCTCAGTTACAGCCAATGAGAATCAATTCTGTGGGTCTAGTCTAAACTACAAAAAAGTGAGACCTCTCTCTTTTTTTACTTTTTCTTTCTTTCTTTCTTTCTTTTTTTTTTTTGGTCTTTTTAGGGCTGCACCTGTGGCATAGGGGTCAAATCGGAGCTGCAGCTGCCGGCCGACACCACAGCCACAGCAACGCAGGATCTGAGCCGCATCTGCCACCTACACCACAGCTCACAGCAACGCCGGATCCTTAACCCACTGAGCAGGGCCAGGGGTCGAACCCGCATCCTGTGGATGCTAGTCAGATTCATTTCCACTGCACCACAACTGGAACTCCCAGACTTTCTCTTTTCTGTAGTAGCTGGGGATAGGGTGTCAGTCACCTCGGGGAGCCTCTCTGGGCCACAGAGTAGACAGGAGCAGATGGAGACAGGGACGAGACAGCCCAGTGTTAACGCCTGAGCTCCTGCATCCAGCAGCGCGCAGGGCGGTTCTACACGCTGGACTTCAGGGATGCGTGGGTGAACTTTTGCCCAAGTCGGTTTGAACAGTGTCTGTGTCACGGAGATGGTTCACTCCTTCCCTGCAGTCTGGCCAAGCTGCTCCCAGGAGACTCCGTGGAGAAGCCCAGCACCAGACTTCCACCCTGAGCATCTTCCAGGTGATGGCGGCCTTCATCCAAGGGCAGCCTCCAAAGACAGAGTATTGGTAGCAGCACCTCTAGATAGCATTTCTGAGCACTAGTGCCATTGCCAGGTCCTCCGGAAAATATTTACACATCTGTTTACTCATTTTGGCCTTTAACAGCTCTACCGAGTACATCCCATTATTAGATCTAAGCTGAAATCCACCCCAGGCCAAATGGCCCAAGTCACTGACAGAGAGGCACAGGGAGGGCCCTGGTCACTAGCGGTGAGCCTGCTTGCCATTCCATTTTGTCTCTTTTGTAAATACACTTTCTAGGAGGCAGACGATCCGATACGTAAGAGCAGCTGAACCTGGGCATTAGCAAACTCCCATAGCCACACTTTCCCATAGAACTGTCAGCATCTTAATGTAAACAGCCTTAGGCCAGCTTCCTTTGACCTGGCAGTGCAGCTCAGCAACTCAGGCAGCACAGGCCTTCAAGACTGGCCGTGAGGAGAGCTCACTGACTGTGGCCATCTTTGCCATCTTTTTTTTTTTTTTTGGTCTTTTTGCCTTTTCTAGGGCCGCACTTGGGGCATATGGAGGTTCCCGGGCTAGGGGTCCAATCGGAACTGTAGCCGCCGGTTTACGCCACAGCCACAGCAACCCGGGATCCGAGCTGTGTCTGCAATCTACACCACAGCTCATGGCAATGCTGGATCCTTAACCCACTGAACAAGGCCAGAGATCGAACCCACAACCTCACGGTTCCTAGTCGGATTTGCTAACCACTGAGCCATGAAGAGAACTCCTCTTTGATTTATTCATTCAGTAAACACGCATTGAGTGCCAGCTGTACTCCAGATCCCACTCTAAGCACCGAGGATACAACTGGTGAACAACACTGGGGCACTCCCTGCCTCCAGGGAGCTGACAGTCTTGTCAAGGAGGCATGTATTTTTTTTAACTTTTTTTTTTCCCCCACACCTGGGGCATGTGGAAGTTTCTGGGTGAGGGATCTCACCACGGCAGCAACCGTAACTCACTGAGCGAAGCCAGGGATCAAACCCGCATCCTCAGGGACACTATGTTGGGTTCTTAACCTGCTGAGCCACAACAGGAACTCCAAGGAGGCACATATTAAACACGTAATGCAATGCATTATTTAATTACAAGAATGATAAGTAATGGGAAGGAAAAGTTCAGGCTGTTATGAGGATGTGCAATAGAATCATCTCAAACCCATTGGCTAACCGTCTAAATATCTTTGCTTTTTTTTTTTTTTTAGGGCCATACCTGCGGCATATGGAAGTTCCCATGCCAGGAGTTCAATCGGAGCTATAGCTGCCAACCTGTCCCACAGCTACAGCCACAGTCACATGGGATCCAAGCTGTGTCTGCGACCCACACCGTAGCTCATGGCAATGCTGCATCCTTAACCCACTGAGCGAGCCAGGGATCAAACCCACACCCTCACGGGTCCTGGTTGGATTCCTTAACCACGGAGCCATGAAGGGAACTCCCCGTCTAAGCCACTTTGATCATTTGACAGATGTTTTTTGTTTTAGGGGAAGTGATTTGTTGCTGAATTTTTGTTTGAATCTTAAAACTGTATCAAAGTATAGTTGATTTACAATGTTGTATTAATTTCTGCTGTATTTGACAGGTGTTTTTGGATTGGCTGCTTAGTACAAGAGTTTGGTGCTGAATGCCAGGCAGAGTGGGGAACAAGGCTCAGCTCCTGCCCACAAGGAACTCACCGTGCACAGCAGATACACCATCCAGCCAGCTGTTCCTCCCACCTGCCGCCCGATAGCAGTTGCAAGTTTACAGCTTTGACATCCACTTGAAAGAACTATGCCATGCCTGCTCCCACAGGTGAACCAAATATATTTACCTGGTTCCATATAGCCTTACCATGGCTTTCTCTGACCCTCAGTGGCTTTTGTTCTCTAGGGTTGGAAAAAATTGGGACAAATGGTCATTGAACCTACTGAGAATGTTTTATTATGCTCTGTGAAAATAGGGTCTTAGGTGAAAAATACACATAGTCTCTTTGGGAGAAGAAGGTATCCGGGAAGGAAAGGAACTGAGGATTGAAACTCTCTGGGCCCTGTGGCTCCAGCTTGCGGGGGCCAGGAGCTTGGCTTTGAGAGCAGGTCTTCAGTGATATTTCTGGCTGCCTGGCCCCAAGGGTGCAGCCTGCAGTGTGCTGTGCCGCTTGCCACAGGGAACTTTCTGGATGGCTTTATTATTCAGAGCATATGATGCTTTGACTCTGGCAGCCAGAGACAGTCATCCATCCTGCGGAGCTGGGAATGGGGTTCTTAGCAGCAGAGGTGAGCGTGTGGGTGGTTTCAGACATAGGAGGTTTGGCCACGTCCTTCTTAGACCCAGCCTCCCAGCTAAGCAGCCAGAATCCCATGGCCCCCTGGGCGCTGCTCCAGGCCTGAGATGCGACGGCATGGGGGGACGTGGGAAGGAAGGAGCGGTCACTGGACTAAAGCTTTTAGAGGGAGGGGAATGCACTTGATTCTTCTTTGGTGATTCCTGATCCTGACACCCTGGACAGGTGTCTTTCATCTCTAATACGCTCGGCATTGTTTCATTTGATCTCACAACAACCCTCCGAGGTAGGTTCTGCTATTCTCATTTTACAGGGAGCTGAGGCTTGGGGTCGTGGGGCGGGATCCACACAGATTACAGAGCTGTGTTACCCTGTCATGTGTCGGCACAGCCCTCGGAGAGCAGAGCCCGTCGGCAGAGGGAGAGGGTGGGGAGGATTCTCTTACATGTGGCTGCTTGGGGAAGAGCCTGGAATGGAAAGCAGTTAACTCCTGGGACCAGCCTTGAACTTGGTACAGAGCCTTGGCCATGCTGGCTCTGAGACGTGTGGCATTACTTATTTTGAGAGTAACATAGAAGGCAACAATTTAGCCTTTTGCTAAGGCCTTACTTTGTGCTAATAATAGTAATAATAATAGTAAATGATAAATTAAAATCTTATTTCCTTTCAGTCACTAACTCAAAGGCTTTATGTATATCACTTCATTTAATCCTCATATCAACCCACGAAGTAGGTATTATTATCGTTCTGAGGAAAGAGACATTAAATAACTTGGCCAAGGTCACAGATATAGCCGAGATTCAACTTAAGAATGTGTGGCTCCGAGGAGTTCCCATCTTGGCTAAATGGAAACTAATCTAATATCTATGAGGACATGGGTTCAATCCCTGCCCTCGCTCAGTGGGTTAAGGTGCTGGCGTAGCCCTTGCTCAGTGGGTTAAGTTGTGGTGTAGGTCACAGACTCAGCTTGGATCTGGTGTTGCGGTGGCTGTGGGGTAGGCCGGCAGCTCTGATTCAACCCCTAGCCTGGGAACCTCCGTATGCCACAGGTACAGCCCTAAAAAGACACACACACACAAAAATGTGTGGCTTCAAGATCACCTGATTTCTCTGAGCCTCAGAGACCTTGCTCATAGTGGTTCCTCCACGAACCAACTGTGTGTCCTTGGCAAGGTGGTTAACTTTTCTGGACCTCACGGGTATTAGTTCTTAACCCCCTGAGCCACGATGGGAACTCCTTCTGAAAAGTTTGTGTAGAAATTTACATTCCCGCCATCTGTAAGAGCCACCCTTTCCCCATATCCTTCCAGAACTGAAATTTGTCAGATTTAAAAAAATTTGTCAGTTGGCTGACTGTGAAATGGCATAAATATATTTTGACTTTTCATGGTGGAAATTTTCAAGTATTTATGCAATAATAGAACAATATAGTGAATTTTTACTGTGCCTGTCATCCACTTCCAACAATTACTAATTTCTTAGCAATATTGTTCCCTTTATAATCCACCACTCATTATTTTTAACCAAATCCCAAATATCCTATCACTTTATCTGTAAATATTTCAGCAAATACATGTAAAACGTAAGAACTCCCCTTTTTAAAACATAAGCACAGGAGCTCCCTTCGTGCCTCAGTGGTAACGAATCTGACTAGTATCCATGAGGATGCAGATTTGATCCCTGGCCTTGTGCAGTGGGTTAAGGATCCGGTGTTGCCATGAGCTGAAGTGTAGGTTGCAGATGCGGCTCGAATCTGGCATTGCTGTGGCTGTGGTGTAGGCCAGTGGCTACAGCTCCAACTCAAACCCCTTGCCTGGGAGCTTCCATATGCTGTGGGTACAGCCCTAAAAACAAACAAACAAACAAACAAACAAAAAACATAAAGCACAACACATCGTCAAACAGCACTAAATGTCAACAATAATTCATTCATATTGTCAAATATTTGAGTTATTACTCATATTTCTCCAATTATATTATCATTTTTTCTTTATATTTGCTTGAATTGGGATGCAAACAAGGTCCTTACATTGTGATGGGTTAATATTCAAGTTTCTTTTACTCTGTAGGTTAAATCTCTTGCTCTCTCTCTCTCTTTTTTTAATATCTTGACATTTATTTCTTAAAGAAATCAGGTGGATTTTCCTTTCAGACTTTTTCCTAGTTTAACTCTTGCTTGTTGCATCCCCAGGGTATTACTGCACGTGTTCTTCAGTCCCTGTATTTCCTGTAAACTGGAGGTGAGATCGAGAACAGCGGTTAACAAACTGTGGTTCATGGGCCAAATCTAGCCCCTACCCTTTTTTTTTCTTTTCTTTTGCTTTTTGTCTTTTTAGGGCCGTACCCTCAGCACATGTTTGCTTTTGTCTTTTTAGGGCCGTACCCTCGGCACATGGAAGTTCCCAGTCTAGGGGTAGAATCAGAGCTGCAGCTGCCAGCCTGCGCCACAGCCACAGCAATGCAGGATCCGAGCCATGTCTGTGACTTACACCACAGCTCACGGCAATGCTGGATCCTTAACCTACTGAGTGAGGCCAGGGATCGAACTCACAACCTCATGGTTCCTAGTCGGGTTCGTTGCTGCTGCACCACGACAGGAACTCCCCCTACTCTATTTTGTAAACAGAATTTTGTTAGAACACAGGTGTGCCCATTTGTTTAGATATTGTCTATGGCTGCTATTTGTGCTGCAATAGCAGAGTTGAGTAGTTGCAACAGAGGCTAGAGACTATATAACCTGTAAAGTTTAAAATATTTGGTACCTGGCACTTTAGAGAGAAAGTTTGCCAAGCTTTGTGTCTAAAGTCTTGATCAGACTCTTGATTGATTTGGGAGGCATGATTTCTGCATAGGAGGTGGTGTTTAACTCCATCAAAAGGCCCATTACGGAGTTCTCATTGTGGCTCAGAAGGTTAAGAACCCAACTGGTATCCATGAGGAGGCATGTTCATCTCTGGCCCACAAGTTGCAGCTTAGGTCACAGACTGAGCTCGGACCCTGCGTTGCTGTGGCTGTGGTGTAGGCCAGCAGCTGCAGCTCTGATTCAACCCCTAGCCTGGGAACCTCCATATGCCATGAGTGCCGTAAAAAGACAAAAAAAAAAAAAAAAAAAGGTTATGTCTAGTTGCTTCTCTTTTGTAATATTTTTGCTTAGTTCAACTAATTCTTAACAGATGATGATATTCCAATTCAGCCCTTCTTTTTCATTTTATTTATTGAAATGATTGTGTAAAAGAGCAGCTTCCTCTCATTTACTATTTGGTTGCCTGAAGTACAGTTCTTACAGGAAAGATAGAATAAATGCTTAATTATTTCCTTTTATTTACCACTTCTCAAAATGAATTGGTTTCTTAATATCTTCTGAAGATGATCATTGAGTTTTTTTGTTTATTTTAAAAATATCATTGTGGATTCATGGATTAAAATATATTTGATGAGGCATTCCCATTGTGGCTCAGTATGTTGAGAACCTGATGTTGTCTCTGTGAGGATGCAGGTTCGATCCCTGGCCTCACTTAGTGAGTTAAGGATCCAGCATTGCCACAAGCTGCAGCCTATGTCACAGATGCAACTTGGATCCAGTGTTGCCATGTCTGTGTCATAGGCCTGTAGCTGCAGCTCCAATTCAATTCCTAGCCCAGTAACTTCCATATGCTGCAAGGGCAGCTGTAAAAAGGGGAAAACACACACACACACACACACACACACACACACACATTTGGTATTTTCTGAAAGTTCCCTTGAGGCATAGCAGGTTAAAGATCTGGCATTGCTGCAACTGCTGTATAGGCCACAACTGTAGTGCAGTTTTGATCCCTGGCCCAGGAACTTCCAAATGCTGAAGGTATGACCAAAAAAAAAAAAACAACCACATATATATGATGTTTGTCAACTCCCTGCAGTTCTTTTCTTTTAGGGCCACACCTGTGGCACGTCGAAGTTTTCCTGGGCTAGGGGTCGAATAGGAGCAGCAGCTGCTGGCCTTCACCACAGCCACATCAATGCCAGATCTGAGTCATATCTGCAACCTATAGCTTGTGGCAACACTGGACCCTTAACCCACTGAGCAAGGCCAGGGATTGAACCCACATCCTCATGGATACTAGTCAGGTTCTTAAACTGCTGAGCCACAACGGGAACTCCTGCAGTTATTTTCTCAAATTGTCCTGACTTTGGCCGGTGGGAGACTTTTTGGTCACCTCCTAGATCCCTTTGCCATGACTAATGTCCTTGATTTTTGGTATTAAAAGAAAGTCTAAGTAGGAGTTCCTCCTGTGGGTTGAGGATGTGACCAAATAAAAAAATTAAAAAAGAAAGTCTAAGTACATATTGCACTTAGTCCCAAAGCTAGTATCAGCTATATATTTGTTTGTTTGTTTATTGAAGGAGCCCTGATTCCTTTTAGTGAGAAATGACATTTAGAGACCACAGTCTGGGCACTAATGGTGCTTACTAAAGTGCTGGTCTTTTTTCTAGACCTGAAAACAGTAAGCAGATCTAGGGAATATAGTGTTTGCTTTCCAATTAGCTACATCAGAAATCCACACTGTAACTTCCATTTCAAATCGAATTATAATGGTTTCACTTAACCCCCTTCAGCTTTTATTTGTATTTTCTTTCTCTGACATCAAGTCCTAGTTCTCAGCACTAGCAACATTACCTATTCAATAGTCTCAGAATAATAATTCCAGTGCAACTACTAACAGTATTACGATGGAAAATAGGCAGCCCTTTTTAAATATCAGAATGAAAAATTCTGAAAACGAAAGTGGAAAGGACCTAGCAGCACGAGTCTGTCCTGACCCCCGTGACTGTGTGGCAGTTTGCGTGACTGCTGTAATTTTTTTTTTTTTAGAATTTGAACTCAGTTCTCTTTTATTAAAAAAAGTTTTAATATTGTTGTATTATACTACCTTAACAATTTTGTAAAACGTTAAAAGTCAAAATAATAATATGGCTTAGTGTGAAAATTTTGAAACACAAAAAAATGAACAAAAGGGAATTCCTGTCGTGGCTCAGTGGAAACAAATCTGACTAGTATTCATGAGGATGTAGGTTCGATCCCTGGCCTCGCTCAGTAGGTTAAGGATCTGGCGGTGCCGTGAGCATAGTGTATTGTGGTGTAGATGGCAGATGCAGCTCGGATCCTTCGTTGCTGTGGCTGTGGTGTAGGCCCATGGCTACAGCTCCAGTTTGACCCCTAGCCTGGGAACCTCCATATGTCGTGAGTGCGGCCCTAAAAAAAAAAAAAAACAGAAATTATATAGAATACCAGCTTATAGAAAAACAAAAAGATTTTTTAAAAGTAATTAATTTATTTATTTATACAATCATTCATTCATCACGATGGGTGGTATGACCTAATGGCTTTATGGTACTGAGCAGGAACTAAAACATCCTCCTGTTTCATTTTCACATCCTGGCTCTAAACAGCTCTGCCGTAAATACCTCAACATCTGAAACCGGTATCATGTTTCTGCCAGCTTATAACCACCAGCTTATTTTCATCTCACACACAAAAAAATCTGAGTTTAATGTCACATTATTCTAGTGTAATATCCAATAGTGCATGTACTTTGACTTTTTTTTTTCCTAAGGCCCCACCACAGCATATGCAGGTTCCCAGGCCAGGGTTGAATCAGAGCTGTAGCCGCCGGCCTGCACCACAGCCACAGCAACTTGGGATCCAAGCCATGTCTGGGACCTACACCACAGCTCACAGAAACACTGGATCTTCGACCCACTGAGCAAGGGCAGGGATCGAACCCGCAACCTCATGGTACCTAGTCAGATTCGTTAACCACTGCGCCACGACGGGAACTCCTAGGATTTTTAATACTATAAATTCTGTTGGTCAAGATTTTGTTCTTCAGTGCAATCATCTCTTAAAATCATAGTTTTTAACCTTCTGGGAATTTGGACATATCTAGAGTGGAGAAACAGGAAGTTATTGCAGTGAAGTTTGGTGGGATGACTATTAGGCTGGTGATGCATGTTTGCTGGGGAGCTCCGGTCCTCAGTTTCCCTCCCTAGTACATGAAGATGAAGGAGAGGACTTCCCGTCGTGGCTCAGTGGAAACAAATCTGACTGGTATCCATGAGGACACAGGTTTGATCCCTGGCCTCACTCAGTGGGTTAAGGATGTGGCATTACCGTGAGCTGTGGTGTAGGTCACAGATGCGGCTCAGATCTTACGTTGCTGCGGCTGTGGGGCAGGCCAGCAGCTACAGCTCCGATTCAACTCCTAGCCCGGGAACCTCTATATGCCTAAAAAAAAAAAAAAAAAAGAAAAAAAGAAAGAAAAAAAGAGAAAAAAGAGAGAGAAGAAGGAGAAATTTGCAGGTGGGGATTTCGAGCAGGTCAAGGCATCTCTCTGAATCATTTCTTTATCTGTTAAAAGGGGGAGCGGGGGGCAGGGATTGGACTGTATTCTCACCACAGCAGCTTTCTTTCTGTCCTCTGTCCTCCAAACGTGCCTGCTCGGGGCCTTTGCACTTGTAGATCCCTGTGCCTGGAACACTCTCACTCCAGCTCTCTTCCATTGATTGGTTCCTTGTCCTTAGTCAAGTCTCACCTTCAGTGTCACTGCTTCAGAGAGAGCCTCTCTGACCACGTAATCTAAAACAGCCTCAGCCATTACTTGGTCATCTCAGCCTATTTCCTTCCTTCGGGAGTCTTATTACCTCTCTGATCTGTTTACTATTTAGGTCTAGCTCAAGACCTACCAGTAGGGTCCTTGACTTTGCTGTTCACTGACCTGTGTCCGGGCCCTAAGACAGGCTGGGCCGGCGCATAATAGTTGTTGACTAGCGGTGCCTATTGAAGGAATGAATTCTGGTCCATGATGGATGGCCTAGAGAATCTCTGAAGTCCTTTTAGCTCTAATCCAAGGATATACAATACAGTGAGCGTAAGCTCACGTACGAACGTGAGTATACCATTTTACAGATGTGGAAACTGAGGCAGTGACTGACTTGCCAAAGGTTTCACAGAGGGGACAGTGGCACGGTCCAGTGGCACGGTATGGGACATTAAAAGCAGGGGCTGGGGTTGGACATCATCCTATGCTATTAACCTTCCCTGCAAGAGCCAGGTGAACTAAGCAAGCTGTTTCCCCTCTCCCAGCATGGTTTTTCCGTCTGAAAGAGATGTGCCTTAACTCTGGTCTGGGGTGATGGTGAAATAATGAAGCTTCTAAAATGGGCAGCACTAAGCTTTGTGCAGCATGTTTTTGCCCTTTCTTTACTCCCAGGTCATTCCTGGAGTTGGGGGCGGGGGAGAGGAAGGAAGCCCCGGACCAGTGCTGTGGAGGAGGGGCGAGCCAGCGGTTCCCGCGGAGTGTTTACTCCTCCGCGGCCCCTAGCCTGGCAGCTCTCACCTGCTCAGGTGAAGAGGTGGAGGGAGCTTGGGCTCAACCAATGAAATGCTGTTGTTCTCTTAAAGGCACCCAGTGGCTGGCAGGAAAACCAGCCCCCGCGACCTGGAGAGCTCCCAGGAGGATGCCGGCAAGCAGCTGTGCAAGCCAGAGGTAGCTCAGCCTTCCACAGCCACGCTGTGACCCCAGGCCCGGTCACTCCATGTCCTGGAGAGTGCTTTCTTCAGGGAGCCCTCCTCCAGCTTGCCCAGAGCCGGCTTTCCGGGAGGCTTCCATGCCTAGCTGCCTGGCAGACGCCCCGGGGAGGAAAGGCAGCGTGGCCTTGGCAGCTGCTCGCCAGGAAGGAGCCTGCAGGTGCCAGGGAGGAGCCATTTCCCTGTCCTGACCCCCTTCGGCAACCCTGGTGAGTCCTGATCTGGGCTTCTCGAACCTTAGCGCGGGAGGGTATGGGGGAAGATGCCTTCCAGGGGCAGAAAACTTAAGTGCTAGTTGCAGCCCTGCTATGTGACCTTGAGCAAGTCGCTCCAGCTCTCTGACCCTCGCATGTCCCATCTGGGATAACGAGGAGCTCAAACTTCCACGTCGGCTTGCCCCTTTTATTATCTTGCCCTGTCATACCCCTTATTTGGAAAGATTTTTATCTGCTAAGCAGTACCTGTTGCATAATAAGTTGTCATTTGGTTTTCCCCCTTGTATGTTAATTAGGGCCCTATCACAAGCAGTCAGTGTTTTCTGGTCAGCAGAACAAACCCTGGTGGTACCACTGAGCTGATGTACGTTTAAACAGAAGCAAAGAAATGTAGCGTTTTAGTCTGTCTGTGCAATCTTATCTAGAACCAATATTTGATTTTCATTTGGCCTCTTGAAACAGGAGAAACAGGGCCTGGTGAGTCATCTGAGAGAATGGGGACCCTGGGTGGGAAACCCCTAAATAGAGCTCACGTGGTTTACAGGGCTACCAGGCAGAAACAGCGCCTTCGCACCCAAGAGACTTAAGCCCAGCTTTGGTCTCTGCAACGTTGCCTCCATGTGCGAAGCATTCTTGAAAGTGGGATCCTTTGGCCTGAAAACCACCCAGGTGAGGCCAGCCTGTTTCCAGGACCACCCACACTGGGTTCATCCCCCCTCTGACTGAGGTTGGAGATCCCTGGTTGGGGGATCTGAGGTCTCCCTCAGGTCTCTCCTGGGGTGAGGGGTGGGGACAAGTTAGTGTGGGGGCAGGGCCTGGGAGCCAGGAGTGGACAGTGGACACAGCTTGTGCTGACAGTTAGAAAACAGGGCTAATCTGCATTGACCAGCTTCGTGACCTCAGGCTAGTCACCTAGCTTCTTGAACCTCACTTTTCCCAGCTGCGAAACGGGGATTATGATCTTGGCAATGCCTCCCCCTATCAGGATTATTCTTAGGACCAAATAAAATCATGTATTTCATGGAAGCTTAGATTCCACAGACTTGATGCATCCCAAATTCAAAGATTAAAAAAAATACGAACATGCGTTTTAGAATCTATGAAGTAGAGTAATGGATGTTTTGGAAAATGTGACCTCTGTGGGAGTTCCTGTCGTGGCTCTGCGGTTAGTTAGTGAACCCCACTAGCATCCATGAGGACGCGGGTTCGATCCCTGGCCTCGCTCAGTGGGTTAAGGATCCTACGTTGCCATGAGCTGTGGTGTATGTCGCAGTCGCAGCTTGGATGCCGAATTGCTATGGCTGTGGAATAGGCCGGTGGCTACAGTTCCGATTGGACCCCTAGCCTCGGAACCTCCATAGGCCTCAGGTGTGGCCCTAAAATACAAAAAAGGACCGAAAAAAAAAATGTGACCTGTGTGAAAAAGAATGATTCCAATTATAATGGAATCACAACTCCTCGTTTAAGCTCTTTTCCTTTTTTAAAATAACGTGTGTCGGGCCTTTTTGAAACGTAGGCCCATAAACAAAAAGCAGGGGAAAACAGCTGAGTAACGGCTTTTTCTAATGACTCCTGGGACTGAAACCCAGGCCTGGAGTGTGGCCCTAGCGTGTGAGGCAGTATAATACGTGGTTAGAGCCTGTGCTTTGCAGTCAATGTTGGGTTCAAATGCAGACTGGGAGACCGACTGTGACCTTGGTGCAAGTCACTTTGCTTTTCTGTGCTTCAGTCTCTTCTAAATCCTAATGGGGTGGGGGAGGGGGCTGTCAGAAGTCCTGAGGGTCGCCATTGTAGTTGATGATAAGTTGGGGTTTAACTTAGGACAGGGACTCAGAACCTGCCTACATGGTCCCTTAGAGATACCCAGATCTGGGGGGCTCCTGATCCTTGGAGATTCAGGTGGGCTATATAAACTGATTCAGGGCCAGACACTGTGGTCAGTTTCCCCATCTGTAAAATGGGGCCACTCACACTGTTGTCACCACGTAGGGCAGCAGGAGGCCCCAGGGAGAGGCTGGCTGAGCAAATGCGTGGGACCAGTCCCTTCCTGTGAGCGCACAGGGCTCTTGCTGCTACTTGCTTTGGGGACACAGCCGAGGTATGAGCCCCTTCTGCTGGTCATCCTCGCCCTGTCCGGCCCTCTCCTACAGCTCTCTGCCAAGCAAATCAGTCATGGGGAATGCGGTTCCAGAGTCGTGACAGTGCCTGCCCGCCCACCGAGGCTGCAGGAGGTTGAGGTGGAGTGAGAGCTAGAATAGAAGTTGCCCGGAAAAGGGAAAGGCAGCCACTCTTGTCCAGGCTTTGGGTCGATGGCGTGTGAGCGTGTGTGTATGCGTGTGCGCGTGTGTGCGCATGAGCTAACAAAATTCAAGGTGCGTGAAGGCCCCTGTGAGGCCATGTTAGCCAGCCCCCTGACCCGGGCAGAACTCTCTTCTAATCAACACTGGGAGGTTGCCGCTGTACCCCAGGGAAGCCTCCTAAACATCTTTCCTTGGTAACCAGCCACAGCATCTCAAAATCCTCCCAAGGGGGTGTGCAGGGTGTGTGTGAGCATGTTTGAGGGCCTTGGGTGTCTGAGTTAGAGTTCCATGGACACAGAGCCCTCGAACCTTGCAGAAAAATAAGTTGGAGAGGGCGGGACCAGGGTGCAGTGCAAGTTGGGTTTTCTCCATTCATCGTGAAGCTTAGAGGCATTTTGGTGGAGCTGCTACATTTGTTGAGTGCCTGCTATGATCTCATGATTGTACTACGTGTTCTAAATGCATTCCCTCCTTTAATCCTCACAGTAGCCCATTTTATTATTCCCATTTTACAGCTGAGAGCACTGAGGCTCAGAGAAGCTACAAATCTTGAATAAATTTTTAAAATTTTTTATTTGATTTTGAATAAGATTGCTCAGCATGGAGTTTCTGCTGTGGCACGGTGGGTTAAGAATCCAGCTATAGCAGTCTGGTCGCTGCAGAGGCGCAGGTCCCATCCCCGGCTAGCGCAGGGGGTTAAAGTGCCTGGCATTGCTGCATCTGTGGCATAGGTTTCATCTGTGACTTGGATTAAGTCCCTGGGCCAGGAACTTCCAGGTGCCACAGGTGTGGCCATGAAAAGGAAAAAAAAAAAAAAGATGGCTCAGCTAAGAAGTGGTAGAACTGTGGTTCAGACCTTTGTATGTCTAAATCCAGAGCCTAAGCTCTCGTGCATTCCACTGGTAGTTGTAAATCAGGCCAAATACTAAATTTCCCGCGTGCATTTTGTTTGGCTTGTACACTGTTTTGTTTTGTTATAACATTTTAAAAATTTAGATGCGAACATTTGAAAATGAAGCTATTTAATGTAAGAATCTAGATTCTGATTTCTCTTTATTTTTAATGTTTTATTTTTTTCCATTATAGTTGGTTTACAGTGTTCTGTCAATTTCTACTGTACAGCAAAGAGACCCACTCCTCCATCATGTTCTATCACAAGTGACTAGATAGTGTTCCCTGTGCTGCACAGCAGGATCTCATTGCTTATCTACTCCAAATGCAATAGCTTGCATCTATTAACCCCAGACTCCCATTCCATCCCACTTCTTCGCCGTCAGCAACCACAAGTCTATTCTCCAAGTCCATGAGTTTCTTTTCTGTGGCCGATTTCTCTTTAAGTGTCAGAAGGAAGATATGGCACTATGGGTCCACATTCTCAGATAGCAGCAATCAACTTGAAGTGATTGTCAGTTGCTGGCTTTAAACTGGGCACGTGACCTCTAGTTTGCCACCGTCCCCACCACTCCGTACTACTTCCATCCAATCCACTTTCTTGTTTATGATACCAGCCTGGCCCCACAGGCCGGAGGAGACCCGGGTTCTTGTCCTAGCACTTGAACTGGCTATGATTTTAAGTACGTAATGGCACCTTCCTAGACTTTAGCTGTAACCTGGGCTAGTTAACACTCTGAAATGATGTCTGAGGTGGCTTTCTGCTTGGGGGAGAAACCATAATCTCAAGCACGTCTGCATCTTGGCCACCTGGCTGTGTGTGATCTGAGTCTGTGTACATATCACAAGGACTGGCTGGTGTTATCCTCTCTTTGTCACCGTCGTTCCATTACACTTCACGTCTGATGTTCCTGGTGACACAGGACGTTTGGGGGTAGTTTGGGCCTGGTGGCACCAGTCCTGATGCCCATTCCTAACACATCAATCAAAGAGACTGACTTCTACATGCCTCTGTTTTGTTGCTCCAGGAAGCCAGGTTGAGATTTCATAATCTAAGTATCCTTTTCTGACCCCATTTTTCTTATAGGGTGTGTGTGCGAAAATCTACAGTCCAGCTGAGAATGTTCTTTCTGTTACATATGCACACACACACGACACATGGGTCAGAAGTGGCCACGCTTGCACAGTGGGTTAAGGATCTCACATTGTCGTTGCAGTGGCTCAGGTCCCTACTGTGGTATGGGTTCTATCCCTCGTCCAGGAACTTCCACGTGCCAAAGGCATGGCTAAAAAAAAAAGGAAGGGGAACTAGCCATGCTTTATACATTTTACTTCTATATGCTAATTCCTAGCTATCAATAGAGGGCTGAAGGAGTTCTCGTCGTGACTCAGTGGTTAACGAATCTGACTAGGAACTATGAAGTTGCAGGTTCGATCCCTGGCCTTGCTCAGTGGGTTAAGGATCCGACGTTGCCGTGAGCTGTGGTGTAGGTTGCAGCGTAGCTCGGATCCTGCGTTACTGTGGCTGTGGTGTAGGCCGGCAGCTACAGCTCCTGTTAGACCCCTAGCCTGGGAACCTCCATATGCCGTGGGTGCGGCCCTAGAAAAGGCAAAAAGACAAAAAAAAAAAAATGGAGCACTGAAAAGGCTTCTGAAGCTACATGTGAGCAGGAACCGATCATACACTGAAATCTGTCAGCAGCATCCACTGTGGAAATGGCAAGGGGTTGTAGCAGAACCTGTGCCAGAAATTAGACAGAAAACTGGGCTGGGCAGGGGAGGTGAATTGCCTGGAGCCACTTGGCAAGACAAAGAAGAGTCAGATCCAGAAGCAGGGTTTCTCTTGACCTGGAAGCCACTGTTGCTTCCGCTGTATTAGCTCAGAGAAGGAAACAGAATAGGAGGGGAAATGACAGAAGCAAGCTGAGGACCCAGGAGTCCTGGCTCCCCCGAGAAGCCTGGCTGGGGTCGGGGCTAAGGAATTCAGTTCTGCCCACTAGACGGAGCCCCGTCAGATGCCCTGTTGGCTTCTGCTCCACTTCTCAGAGTCCCTTTGCTCCTGCCCCAGTTTCCTGTCTCATTTTGCTCAGGCTCGGAGAGGGCACATCGCCTCCTGGGATCCTGGGTCCTACATGCCCTTTTTGGCAACAATCTCCCCAGCCCCCTTTGTTCTGGAAGATAAGTCCTAGGACAGGGGTTCTTAACCTTATTGATGCCATGGATTCCTCTGGCAATCTGGCAAAGCCTACAGACCCCTTCTTAGAATGTTGTTAAATGTATACAATAAAATACATAGGACTACAAAGGAAATCAGTCATACTGAAATACAGTTATGAAGATATTTTTAAAAATTGTTTATGGTGTAATTATATGTACTTTATTAATACATTTAAAATCAGATCAGGAGTTCCAATCATGGGTCAGTGGTTAACAAACCCGACTGGTATCCATGAGGACGTGTGTTCAATCCCTGGCCTTGCTCAGTGGGTTAAGGATCTGGCGTTGCCATGAGCTGTGGCGTAGGTACCAGACGCAGTTCAGATCCCACATTGCTGTGGCTGTGGCTGTGGTGTAGGCCAGCGGCTACAGCTCCAGTTGGACCCCTAACCTGGGAACCTCCATATGCTGTGAGTGTGGCCCCAAAAAGACAAAAAAAAAAAAAAACACCAAAATAAGATGAGGCAGCAGGTACAATAACTATTGCAATTTTAAAGTAATGGGGAGCATAAATAATATTTTGAAAGATCTGTGATGGCTGTAATGTGATATGAAAATATCTGTGATTTCTCTTGGTGACACAGTCCCAGGAACCTTAAGAATTACTGTGGTCATCGCCCACGTTGCAAATGGAACAAAGTATTTAGCTTGAGTTAATCGAAATGACGATGGAATTTTTTTCTATCCAAGCTCAGAAACACGTTGAGTTCAATCTGTGGACCGTGACTGAGAATTCTTTCCTCTAGGATGTTCAAGAACGAGTCTGCTAGCATAGTGATTTATAAACTGTGGGTCATGGAACACTGGGGATTCAGGGCGTGTCATAGTGGCTGCCAAAGTGTGTGGCAAGCAGGACCACCATCCAATCAGATAGCCTCAGAATCTGCCACCTCTGGGAGTTCCCGTCGTGGCTCAGTAGTTAACGAATCCGACTAGGAACCATGACAATGTGGGTTCGATCCCTGGCCTTGCTCAGTGGGTTAAGGATCCGGCGTTGCCATGAGCTGTGGTGTAGGTCGCAGACGCAGCTCGGATCCCGCATTGCTGTGGCTGTGGCAAAGGCCGGCGGCTACAGCTCCTGTTAGAACCCTAGCCTGGGAACCTCCATATGCCGTGGGTGCGGCCCTAGATAAGGCAAAAAGACAAAAAAAAAAAGAATCTGCCACCTCTCTCTTCCCTGAGCAGGTGTTTCATTTGAGTTTCATTTAAGTTCATTTGGTTTATACGAGATTCCTTTGTAGGAAATGGTTCACCCACTCGTGTCTGAGTGTCAAAAACTCTCACTCGGCCCCCCCCACCTCTTCTTAGGACGGAAAGCAAAGTGGAGGCCCTGAGCAGTGACGGAGGCTGGAGGCACCCTGCATTTGGTGGCAGGTCTGAGGATGTGGAGTGCGAGGGCAGCCCGGGGAGGCAGCTGGGTGGGGGTGAACTTCCCACTGCCTCTGCCTGGGAACCATTTGAGGGAAGCCGCTGGCCATGGTGATGCGCGGAGCCAGGAGTGAGGAGCCCTGAATTCGAGGTCCCAGATCTGACGCAACTTTGAGTTTCTCATCTGCAAAACAGAAACAATAGGAGTTCCTATTTTGGTGCAGTGCAAATGAGTCCAACTAATGTCCATGAAGATGTGGGTTCGATCCCTGGCCTTGCACAGTGGGTTGGGGATCCAGCATTGTCGTAAGCTGTGGTGTAGATTGCATACAGGGCTTGGAAACTGCGTTGTGGCTGTGGCTGTGGCTGTGGCCAGCAGCTGCAGCTCTGATTCCACCCCTAGCCTGGGAACTTGCCATATGCTGTGGACGCAGCCCTAAAAAAAATAAGCAAACAAAAAGAACACAGAAACAATAATACATGGGCATTGAGGGGACCAAAGAACATAAAGATCTACTGAAGGGATTTTAATGTATATTTGTCTCTAAGCCTGAGACCCATGTCTCGGCTCTCCCTTGGGGTATTTCTCTCCCACAGGGTATACTCTCAGTCACCCAGCATAGGGACAGAGTCAGATTTGAGGCTTAACAGCCAGTTGGTCAGTCACCTTGGCCGCCCCTTGGCCTCCTAAATTCCTCCCCATCGCTGTTCCTACTGTCGTGCCCTGATCTGTGGCCTGCATTTCGCTGACAGCCCCCAGTCTGCTCCAGTCAGCCTTCCATGGGGCCCCAGACACGTGCTGACCATCTGTTCTGGCCACGTCCTTCTGCCTCAAGGCCTGTGATGTCTCCTCACTGTGCACAAGGTCAAGTCCTGCCTCCAGAGCACGGCCACCCAGAAGCCTTAGGATCTGCCCCCACCTCCCTGCACTCTCCCTTTCCCAGCATCCCTCCCTCCCCTCCAGGAGGCTGTTGCTAGAATCTCCCCTGTCTTTTTTTTTTTTTTAAGGGTCTAATCAGAGCTACAACTGCCGGCCTACACCACAGCCACAGCAACGCCAGATTGTTAACCCACTAAGCAAGGCCAGGGATTGAACCTGCAACCTCATGGTTCCTGGTCGGATTCCTTAACCGCTGTGCGATGACGGGAACTCCTCCCCTGCCTTTTGCAGTAGTTTGGGAGACTTGGAATGCTTCCCCCCAGAGGCTGATGTGGGCAGAGGGAGCCAAATGTGCAGAGGACTCGGAGGAGTTCTGTTGAGGGAGGCAGGGGACACACGTGGCTCTGTCCTCTCTTTGGGCCAGACCAGGGTTGTTTTCAGAGACCAGCCCGTAACGGTGCAAAGAGCTGGGAGCACCTTGCACAGTCAGGGAGAGTCCCTCATTCACTGTGCTTATTCACATCAGGGGCAGGAACCAGGTCACCAGGAACAGGGTAGAGACGAGCAATGGGAATTCATAGAATCTTGGATTCTTAGAATGTCAGAGCTTGAGGGGGCCCTGTGGATATTCCCTCTCGTCTAACTCCTTTCTGTTTCAAGCAGAAAGGTAAAGCCCAACAAAGGGGGATGACTTAAGGTCACACGAGTTTGAGGAAGAGCCTGACATCTGATTTTCCTCCCAGTCTCCCTGTGCTGGGCTCTGGCCTCTGGACTCCCGCTGGGAAACTGAATAACGGGCCCAGGACTGATTTACCAACAATGGGTTAATGTGTCACTTCTGAGCAATGCAGTGCTGGCTCTTGACAGGGGTTGTCAGAACCTTAACCGAAAGGTCCCCAGCTGGGGGACAGTGACAGGTTACAAGTGTGCTGAGCTATCAAGCCCTTAGGTCTTGGATGGCGCCCAGGGCTGCCAGAGCCCCGACTCTGAAGGGACAGTTACCTGCAGGCGTCAGACAGGCTCATTAGGTTAGCCCAGTGGGACTGCAAATATTCTCAGTGTACTGGGATGGGAAAAGTTGGGAGCACTGCCTTAACCCTAAGTCTCGAGTACTTTTAGGAGTGGTGTGGGCAAAGGTGGGGAACGGGAGAGTCCGAAGACCCAGGTTCTACTAGTTCTAGCTGCTGTACTACTCCCTTCTGATTTTTTTGTGTATTCTGGGAGAAAAACAAAACAGGAGAAAAAGGTACACTTACGGTGTTTATCTTTCAAATAGTTCTTTAAGTCCTATTATCAACTCCATTATACAAATAAGGAAACAAAATCAAGGACATGAAGGAGTTCAGCCAAGATCCCATAACTAGGAGGTAGTGGAGCTAAGATTTGTGCCTGAGTCCATCTTTCTTTGGATTCTGTGCTCTTAACTACTCTTCTGTGTGGACTTGTTTGGAGACTAATGGCAGGGCAAGACTGGGGGCCTTTCCACCCTGCCCCCCTGATATCAGGGTTGCTGATTGTCTACTTACCACAGACTATTAAGAAAGACCACTAAGAAGTAAAGACTGCCCCCACACTGGCCTTCATGACTGTGAGATTCTCGGGTATCTGCATGAAGAGAACCCTGATCCTCCAGTAGAGCCGCCCGCCCCTGGGAGAGAAAGCTGGTTGCTCAACTGTGTCTGAAACTTATGGAAATAAGGCACTTTGTTCACCGTGCTGACCTACCTTTAAATAATAGCCCCCATTTACAGATCCAGTGATTCTACCATGTACTTCATATACACTGCCTCACTTTGATCTTCTCAACAGTATTACCTTGAGTATCTCCTGTTATTATCATCTCTACTTTACTGCAGGAGGGGTCGAAAGCTCCAAAAGTTCATGGAACTTTTCCAAGGCCACATAGTTGTAGTTGGTAAGTGGCAGAACCAGGGTTTAAACTTAGGTCTACTTGACACCCAAGCCCATGAGGCTCTTGACCATGGTATTTTAGCGCAGTCTGGCAGAGCGGGCAAAAAGCACTGTTCTGATTCTGGATTCAAGATCCAGGCAGGCCAGTGAGTTCTTCCTGGACCCTAGTCAGAGAAGCTTTGGGCAAGTCTTCTGTGAGCCCAATATCTAGGACCATAGAAAGGTAATTCTATTTCTGCCTACAGTTTAAAATTATGAAATTGAGGAGTCCCCTTTGTGGCTCAGTGGGTTAAGAACCTGACTTGTATCCACGAGGATGTGGGTTTGATTCCTGGCTTCACACAGTGGGTTAAGGATCTGGAATTCCTACAAGCTACAGCCTAGGTCACATATGCAGCTCGGATCTGAGTCACTGTCATTGTGGTGTAGGCTGGCAGCTGCAGCTCTGATTCGACCGCTAGCCTGGGAACTTCCATGTGCCACAGGAGCAGCCATAAAAAGAAAAAAATAAAATAAAATTATGAAATGAAAAGCAATTTACAAACTGTTACCTGTTTATTCAAATGGCATCAGTTAAGAACTTAAATTAAGTGAGACCTTGGTGCTACAGAGAAGAGTAAGGCATGGTTCCAGCCCACTGAAAAATATAACATAAATTTTAGGTCAACAAGGGCCTTTTATTTCTAGTAATTACTTTAGGTGACTGAAAATCAACTTTCCTACTAGGAATTGTTAAAATAGTTGAATAAAATACGGAGTTCCTGTTGTGGCACAGTGGAAATGAATCCGACTAGGAAACCATGAGGTTGCGGGTTTGATCCCTGGCCTCGCTCGGTGGGTTAAAGATCCGGCGTTGCCATGAGCTGTGGTGTAGGTCACAGACTCAGCTTGGATCTAGCATTGCTGTGGCTGTGGCATAGGCCACCAGCTATAGCTCCAATTAGACTGCCAGCCTGGGAACCTGCATATGCCGTGGGTGCGGCCCTAAAAAGAAGAAAAAAAGAACAAAATAAACTTGTGCAGGTATGTGTATTTGAAGGCATTGGAGAACTATCAAAACAAGAAGGACCTGAGGGGCAAAGGTTCCAGAGGGAAATTCAGAGGGTAAGCCCTATATTCACCTGTGCCCATCAGTATGCTCTTTCTCAAGACATGGCTAAGAATCTGAGCAGAGCATCTGGTGTTATAAAGCTACGGTATAAAAACTGGATTTCAGATTCCACCATGGAGGAGTTTCCCTAATAAACACTTCAGGGTTTCAAATGAACCCACAAAAGTCTACACCCTAGGAGTGGAAGTGAATTAGAAATAAACTAGACCCCAAAAAACTGAAGACTAGCATCTAATCAATGAAATCCTTTATAGGACTTAGGTTTATTTTTTATTTTTATTTTTTTTGTGTGTTTTTGCCTTATCTAGGGCCGCACCCACAGCATATGGAGGTTCCCAGGCTACAGGTCTAACAGGAGCTGTAGCTGCCAGCCTTCACCACAGCTACAGCAATGCGGGATCTGAGCCGCGTCTGCAACCTACACCACAGCTCACGGCAATGCTGGATCCTTAACCCACTGAGCAAGGCCAGGGATGGAACCCGCAACCTCATGGTTCTTAGTCGGATTCGTTAACCACTGAGCCACGACGGGAACTCCAGGACTCAGGCTTAAAGTCCTGTAAAGGAGTGCCAGAAACAAAAGTAAAAATCTCTGTGATGGAAGATAATATCATCCAGACCCTCAAATTTTCCCATAATTTTTTAATATGCAATATTTATCATTCAGTCAGAATTTACCTGTCCCAGTAGACACGACCAAATGGCTGAAAAGCAGAAGAAAAAAAAAATAGATAATTGAAATAGACCCACAGAAGATCCAGATATTGGCATTATAAGACATGGACTTTAAAACATAGATATTAATATATTCAATAAATTATATGAAAAGATGCAGAATTTCAGCAGAGAATTAGAATCTGTCACGGCAAATCAAATGGCAACTCCAAGTTTTAAAGTACGAAATCTTAAAAGATGGATATAAATTTACAGTACAGCTAAAAATGAAATTAGCCGAAAAAGAGGTCAGTAGAAAATATCCAAGCTACACCACATGAAATACAAAGAAGGGTCATATGGAACATGGTGAAAATGTCTAAATATGAATAACTGAAGTCCCTTAAGAAGGAAAGGCGAGAGAAAGAGAGAGAGGGAAAAGGAGGAAGAGGACGTGCAGAAGGAGGAAGAAAGGAGAAGGAGACGGGGAGGTGGAGCAGAGACTAGAAGAGAAGCAGTGGTACCAGAAGTACTGTTTTATGGTAAATAACTTTTCAAAGCTGGTGAAAGATATTAAGTCACAGATTCAAGAATCACTTTAGAAGTTCCTGTTGTGGTACAGCGGAAACGAACCTGACTAGGAACCATGAGATTGTGGGTTTGATCCCTGGCATTTCTCAGTGGGTTAAGGATCTAGTGTTGTCGTGAGCTGTGGTGTAGGTAGCAGATGCGGCTCGGATCCTGCATAGCTGCGGCTGTGGTGTAGGCCAGCAGCTGTAGCGCCAATTCGACCCCTAGCCTGGGAACCGCAATATGCTGCCAGTACAGCCCTAAGAAGCAAAAAAGAAAAAAAAAAGAATCACTTTAAACCCCAAGGAAAACAAAGAGAAAATGAAACTAGGGCCTACTATGTTCTGACTGCTAAAAACCAAAGATTAAAGGGGAAGTTTTTGAAGGCAGCAGTAATAATACTGACAGGTTATCAATAGAAACTATGAAAGCCAGAAGGCACTGGAATAATAACTAAAAAGTGACAGATGAGAAGTTCCCGTTTTGGCTCAGCAGATTAAGAACCTGACATAGCATCCATGAGGATGCAGGTTTGATCCCTGGCCTCACTTAGTGAGTTAAGGATTCCGAGTTTCTGCAAGCTTTGGCTTGGGTGGCAGATATGACTTGGATCTGGTATTGCTGTTAGCTGTGATTTAGGCTGGCAGCTATAGCTCCAATCTGACCCCTGGCCCGGAAACTTCCAATATGCCACAGATGCAGCCCCCCCCCCAAAAAAAAAATGACAAATGAGAATAAATATTAGATGAATGGTTCTCAAGTTTTAACATAAGTATGAATCACCTGGGCTGGAGTGGGGTGGAATGCTAGCATCTTAACTTCCCAGATCCCACTGCAGATATTTGGATTTATTAGCTCTGGAGTAGAGTCAAGGAATCTCAAGAGGTATCCTGCTGCTTCTGACTCAGCGGGGCGGGGTCAGTGGTAGATTGTCTGTGGTGTCGGGCTGCAGCTCCTCCCCTTTCTGAACCCATCCCCGTTTGCAGTGAGAATTCACCCCTTGTCCAGTCAAGAGGTAGAGCTTATTTTTTTTCTCCCTTTGAATCGGGGTCTGTCCTATGGCTCACTTGACTAATAGATATCACCTGAAATGGTATTATGGGACGTCTGAGCCTTGGCCTCAAGAAACCTTGATTTTCAGCATTCACCCTTTTGAAACCCAGCTGCCATGTTAAAACAATTTTTTTTTTTAAATTGAGTCTTGGAGTTCCCATTGTGGCTCAGTGGTAACAAACCCAACTAGTATCCATGAGGTTTGATCTCGCTGACTGGGTTAAGGATCTGGCGTTGCCGTGAGCTCCAGTGTAGATCACAGATGTTACTCAGCTCTAGTGTTGTTGTAGCTGTGGTGTAGGCTGGCAGCTGCAGCTTCGATTTGACCGCTAGCCTGGGAACCTCCATATGCTGCCCATGTAGCCCTAAAGAGAGAAAGAAAAAAAGAGCCTATCCTTTTGGAGACGTATGGGGGAAAGGCACAGCCAGGAGCCAGATAGATAAATGAAGCATGCATCTGTCGGGAACCAACCAGGACAGAGAAACTACACAGTACTTTGAACAGGAAATGTTGAGTAGAAATAATTATTCATTGCTACAGGGGTTGGAGTAACGAGGGACTGGCTAATAAGAAATAGAGAGGGAGTTCCCTGTGGCTCAGTGGGTTAAGGATCTGGCACTGTCACTGCTGTGGCGTGCATCTGATCCCTGGCCCAGAACTTCTGCGTACCGCAGACAGGACCAAAAAACGAAGTAAAGAGAACTCTGAAGAGTGTAGGAATAGCAGATATGAGGAGCAGCCACTATCCCTAGAGCTGGCATAAAGCACCTGAGAAAGAGCCTCCCCCCAACCTGAGCTGAGATCCCGATTTCATTGGAGAGGACATGGCTGTGCCCACTGAATGGCAGAGAAGTCACTGTGGTGCCAGGCCAGGCCAGTGGATTTGGTAGAGATTGTCCTCTTAGAGGGGCTGGATATGTGCCCTGTCAGCTACCAGGAAAGCCATTCATAGAGAAATGTCTCACCAGAGAACACTTGCTCAGAATCAGTTGGCATGGATCCCTGGGGAAGCTGCTGGCTGCTGTGAACTGCAGGAGCCTGATGGAGGAGAAACAGTCCTTTGCAGGGGCTGGGCCTGAGAAGACCCCCACACACAGCGGGTGCGTGGTGAGCTTACACACTGACACCAGAAAGCCAAACAACCTAGATTTCCCATTGTGGCTCAGTGGTGGTGAACCTGACTAGTAACCATGAGGCTGTGGGTTTGATCCCTGGCCTTGCTCAGTGGGTTAAGGATCCGGCATTGCGTGAGTTGTGGTATAGGTTGAAGACACAGCTCAGAACCTGTGCTGCTGTGGCTGTGGGCATAGGCTAGCAGCTGCAGCTCCAATTTCAACTCTTAGCCTGGGCACTTCCATATGCCGCGGGGGCAGCCCTAAAAAGACCAAAAAAAATAAAAAGCCAAAAAACCTTTCTTACTTTGATATCTCCCCTGCTCCCTCTACTGACAAAATTGAGCTTTCTTCCAGTTGGCAAAGGAAAAGGATATTGAAAGGGCCCAGATCCGTCTTCCTGGAGCAAACAAAAAGGGTAGACAGCGAGGCCTTTTGGACTCTGCAGCCCCAGCCAGTTTCCGTGACTACAACTGTGTGAGTGACCTCAGACGAGATGAGCAGCACTGTCTGGCTGAGGCCAGCCCCAATTGTCAACTCTCAGAATCACGGGCGAGTGAATATAGCTGTTTTTAAGCCATAAGTTTTCAGATAGTTTATTTATACAAAATACTGTAGTATCAATGTTGCACACAATCCAGATCACTTTCCATTTCCCGCTCTTGCGTCTTTACGCTATTTCCTCGGCCCAAAGTGACATTCTTAGCCCTCTCTGCCTAATGCATACATTTTCCCACAACTACTTAATTAATGTTTTCTTGACTTTAGAAAAGTACACAAGTCATAAACATACAGCTTGATACATTTTCACCAAGTGTTTGTATTTGTTTTTTTTGTTTTTTGTTTTTGTTTTTTGTCTCTTTGCCTTATCTGGGGCTGCACCCGTGGCATATGGAGGTTCCCAGCCTAGGGGTCTAACAGGAGCTGTAGCTGCCGGCCTTCGCCACAGCCACGGCAACGCGGGATCCAAGCTGCGTCTGCAACCTACACCGCAGCTCACAGCCACACGGATCCTTAACCCACTGAGGAACGTTCCTAGTCAGATTCGTTAACCACTGAGCCACGACGGGAACTCCCCAAGTGTTTGTATTTGTAAATGGCAGTCAGGTGCCTCCCTCCCACCCCCATGCATCCTTTTGGTCATCAGCCACGTCCCCAAGGACAAGCCCTGTTCTGACTTCTTACACCATAGTGAGTTTTGCCTGGTTTTGCGCTTTATGTCAATAGATCTTGGAGTATGTACTCTTTTGTGTCTGGCTTCTTTTTTATTTATTTTTTATTCTTTTCTTTTTTGGCCCCCCCTGCAGCATATGCAGTTCCCTGGGCCAGGGATCAGATCCAAGCCACAGTTGCGACATAAGCCACAGCTGTGGCAACACCAGATGCTTAAACCACTGTGCCAGGCCAGGGATCGAAGCTGCATCCCAGTACTCCCAAGACACCGCCAGTCCTGCTGTGCCGCAGTGGGAGCTGTGTCTCGCTTCTTTTGCTCGCCATTATATTTGTGAGATTCATGCACACTGCTGTGTGTGCTACAGTTTATTTGCATCATTTTATGATCTTCAGTTTTGTGAGTACACGATAGTTTATTTATCCATTCTACTGAAGGGTACTCAGATTATTTCCAGTTTGGCCCTATTATGAAAAGTGCTGCTGGCACATGCTTTTCGGTGAATACATGTATACATATGCATATATGCATTTGTGTCGGTTATTGTTCGGAGTGGAATTACTGGGTTATGGAGCATTCTCATTGTACGTGAAAACTTAAAAAAACTCAAAATATAAAATTGGGGGGTCTCTTGTGGTTACAAACCCGACTAGTATCCATGAGGATACAGGTTCAATCTCTGGCCCCACTCAGTGGATAAAAGGATCTGGCGTTCCCGTGAGCTGTGGTGTAGTTTGGAGATGAGGCTTGGATCCCAAATTGCTGTGGCTGTGGCACAGGCAGCTCCGATTGGACCCTGGGAACTTTCGTATGTTGCAGGTGCTTCCCTTAAAAAACAAACAAAAGGAGTTCCCATCATAGTGCAGTGGAAATCGAATCCGACTAGGAACCATAAGGTTGCGGGTTCGATCCCTGGCGTTGCCTAGTGGGTTAAGGATCCGGCATTGCCATGAGCTGTGGTATAGGTCGCAGACATGGCTTGGATCCCGCGTTGTTGTGGCTGTGGTGTAGGCTAGCAGCTGTAGCTCTGATTAGACCCCTAACCTGGGAACCTCCAGATGCCACGGGTGCGGCCCTAAAACAACAAAAGACAAAAAAAAAAAAAATGACATGCATAGATTAACAATAACCATGTGAAAGGAGGGAAAAAAAAACACCCATGCATGTAATAAAAAGATATTAGAAGAGAAAAATAGGAAATGCAGTGGATTAAGGATCTGGTATTGCTGTGTTGCAGGTTTAGTCCCTGGCCTGGGACCTTCCCACATGCCATGAGTGCAGTTGGAAAAAAAAAAAAAAGAAGTAAAATAAAATGTTGACATGGTTTATAAAGGAAATAAGGGTGATTTTCCCCTGTTGACGTACTGTCTTTGCCAGTAGTTGTGTGATGACCATGTATTGAAAAGTAGCATTAAATCCTGTTGATCTTCAAAGTCTTGCCCAAATGCTGTCCCCTTCCAAGTAGGGTAGCCAGATCACCATATTTGGCCAATGTCTTACTCATTTCTACACTTTCTTGGGCAAAGGTCACATTGCAGCGGGACCGTAGCACCTTACTTAGAGAAAGTTCTCTCCAAGTATCTGATCCTTTCCCCAGTGTTATAGAAATTTTAGCAGCAGCTCATATTTCTCAAAAGAACATCCCAATTTGCCAATAAGTGAGGCAGGACTAGGAACCTACATTACTGTCTCCATTTTCAACCTAAAAGTACTTGATGCTGCAGAGTTCTCGTTGTGGCGCAGCAGAAAAGAATCCGACTATGAACCGTGAGGTTGCGGGTTCGATCCCTGGTGTTGCTCAGTGGGTTAACGATCTGGGGTTGCCGTGAGCGGTGGTGTAGGTTGCAGACAAGGCTCAGATTTGGCATTGCTGTGGCTGTGGCGTAGGCCGCTGTGGCTGTGGCGTAGGCCGCTGTGGCTGTGGCGTAGGCAGGTGGCTACAACTCTGATTAGACCCCTAGCCTGGGAACCTCCATATGCCGCAAGTGCGGCCCTTAAAAAAAAAAGGACAAAAAAAAAGGCACAATGCTGAATGAGGTCAAGCAGCAGGCCTGTTGTCACTCAGAAAATCACTGGAAAAGGCATTCTAATAAGGTCATTCAAGAAAGAGAAATCTTCCCACTTCCCACTGTGGCAGGTTAAGGATCTGGCCTTGTCTCTGTGGTGGCAGAGGTTTAATCCCGGGCCTGGCACAGTAGGTTAAGGATCCAATGCTGTCAGTCACTGCTGTGGCACAGGTTCGATCCCTGGCAAGGGAACTTCCACATGCCACAGGATCATCCAACAAACAAACAAACAGCAAGCATTTGGGAACCTCAGCTTTGTATTACCAGCTCTGTAAGGTTGAGTAAGTTAATTTACCTCTCTGAACTTCATTTCCCTCTCTGTCACATTGGAGGGATGAAGTGGATTAATTTCTCGGAGACCAAACACAGTTCAACTCTGACTGGGTGGTAGTGGCAGCCTTGAGTGCTATGCTGAGAAAGATTCTGAGGCAAGGTCAGGCTCTGTGGGGAAGAATGCTATAGCTGATTAATAATTTCTACCATGAGCAGGGGACTTGAAATTGGTATTGTTTACTGAAAATTTCTTTGTCTTTCCTAAAGAGGTTGTTCTTCAAGATCCTTTCCAGCCCAGTGTGTGGAGTTCTCAGGTTTAGATCTGTTCGTGTGTCTGCCTGGCATACTATTCATCCCATAGGCAATTCTTTTAATTCCAAAGGGGAAGGAATTTTAATTATCTTCTAAAACTATAGACTTGGGTCTCCAGCAATGTATGGGATATAAACTTAAATAAATCCTAACATTCTCAGAGATCCTTGGAGATGAAAATGTCTGAAGACGAAGTATTAATTACATAATTGTAATCATTCTTTTGAGTTCAATTGTATTATTACACTTGCCATATTTGACAGCATATCCTGTCTGCACAGGGCCTCCCCTTGGGCTGGAGTTGATATGGGGAAGCGTGTGTCTGGATTGGTTGTTGTGAGCAGTGGAGTCAGTATATAGAAGAAGAGGGGAGTGGCCTGGGCTCCCATCGTGGCTCAGCGGAAATGAATCTGACTAGCATCCATGAGGATGCAGGTTCAATCCCTGGCCTGGATCAGTGGGTTAAGGATCCGGTGTTGCTGTGGGCTGTGATGTAGGTCGCAGATGCGGCTTGGATCCAGCGTTGCTGTGGCTGTGGTGTAGGCCAGCAGCTGCAGCTCCGATTCAACCCCTAGCCTGGAAACGTCCATATGCTGTGGGTACAGCACTAAAAAAATTAAAAATAAAAAAGGGAGTGGCCTGGGCACAGTACCAGGATCCCAGACCACTGAGCGTCCCCAGGATTGGCTCATTTATTAGCTCTGTTTGGACTCACTTGGAATGTTACATGGCTTGGGAATTTCTGGAGGAATGTTGACCTTTGTCTTATCTTTGAAACAAATGTCCTGTAACCAGTGGGAGAGTGGTAGGTGTTGTTTGAAACAGTTTTATAGCACATAAATTATATGTTTGTGGCTGATGAAGACACTCATAAACTGGATGACAGATGAGTATATCCTTTGGGTCTAGCAGAATAGTCAGGCTGTCAGGACTCAGACTTCTCTGGGTTTCAACATAGGTCAATATTTATATATGAGTTTGTACCAGCTGCTTAACCTCTGTTTTCTCATCTTCAGAATGGGTTTAATTATAGTACCTACTTCAAAATGTTATTGTATGAGATAATTCATGAAAAGAGCAAGTGTCTGGCACAGATTAAGCTTGCCCAACATAGGAAGTATTACTATTAATATTATTATCTTAAAATTAATTATTAGCAGCAATTTCTAATTAGACATAGAATAAAACTCAATCATACAAATTCAGGAGTTCCCACCATGGCTCGGCGGTTAAACGAATCTGACTAGCATCCATGAAGACGCAGCTTCGATCCCTGGCCTCACTTAGTGGGTTAAGGATCCGGCTTTGCTGTGAGCTGTAGTGTAGGTCACAGACACGGCTCGGATCCTGTGTTGCTGTGGTTGTGGCGTAGGCCAGCAGCTATACCTCCAATTTGACCCCTAGCCTGGGAACCTCCATATGCTGCAGGTGTGGCCCTAAAAAGACAAAAGACAAAAAAAAAGGCTAGAATAGGGAGTTCCATTATGGTGCAGCAGGGCAAGGATCACTGCAGCAGCCTGGCTGGCTGCTGTGGTGCATCTTCGTGGTGCATTGGAAACGAATCTGACTAGGAACCATGAAGTTGTGGGTTTGATCCCTGGCCTCACTCAGTGGGTTAAGGATCCGGCATTGCCGGGAGCTGTGGTGTAGGTTGCAGACACTGCTCAGATCCTGCATTGCTGTGGCCGTGGTGCAGGCTGGCAGCTGTAGCTCCAACTGGATCCCTGGCCTGGGAACCTCCATATGCCACGGGTACGGCTATAAAAAGCAAAACAAAACAACAACAACAACAAAAAAAAAAAGCTTAGAAAATATTGATTGGCAAAGCTCCTCTGTGGCTCAGCAGGTTAAGCACATGGCATTGTCACTGTCGTGGCTCGGGTCACTAGTGTGGCATGGGTTCAATCTCTGGCCCAGGAAGTTTTGTATCCTGTAGGCACGGCCAAAACAAACAAAGAAACAAACACAGATTGACTAAAAGAGCAAAGTTAGTACTCAGAAATAACCACTGTTTATCTTTTGGTATATATCCTAATGACAGTGATATACATATATTAGAACAAAAAAGGGACATTTGACACTAACAGTATCATATTGAGCAAGCTGTTTTACAGCCAGCTATTTTTCAGTGAGTAGACAAAGGTATGCAGGCAAACGTATTTGGATTTTGTTTGTTCTTTTTTTTATTGTAATAAAAGATCCCTAAGAAAAAAATTCCTTTTATAAATGTACAGCTCAATAGTGTTCAGTATATTTACATTGTTGTAAAACAGATCTCCAGAGCATTTTCTAAAACTCTAGACCCCTTAAACAATTCCTGTTCTCCTTCCTCCCAGCCCCTGGCAACCACCATTCTACTTTCTGTTTCTATGAATTTGACTACTTTAGCTGCCCATGTAAGTAGAATCATACAGTATCTGCTGCTTTGTGATTGGTTTATTTCACTTGGCATAATGTCCTCAAGGTTCATTCGTGTGTCAGTTTCCTTCCTTTTTAAGGATAAGTAATTGTCTCTATGGACCACATTTGTTCATCCATTCCTCCACTGATGGACGTTAGGGTTGTTTCTGCCTCTTGGCCTTTATGAATAATGGTGCTATGAATACAGGTGTGCAGATATCTCTTCAAGACCCTGCTTTCTATTCCTTTGAATATATACTCCAAAGTGGGAAGTTACATGCTGTTTTCCATGTTAGTTGCGCCAGGTTGCATTCTTATCAACAGTGTCCAAGGGCTCCGATTTCTCCACATCCTTTACAGCACTTGTTTTCTTTTTCTTTTTTGATAGTGGCCATCCTAACGGGTATAAGCTGAACGAATGTGTTGTTTTAACACAATTCTAGAGGGAATGTTTAAGATCCTCCAAAGAGTAAACCCTTTGGTTACTGAGAAGTGTGGAATCTTTCTTCTTACATGTAAATGACTGAAATTTATCACGTCTAAACTCATTAAACATATTCTGCTTTTTTTTTTTTTAATTTTTTTGTCTTTTTTTTTTTTTTTAAAGGCCGCACCTGCGGCATATGGAGTTTCCCAGGCCAGGGGTCTAATCAGAGCTGTTGCTGCTGGCCTACACCACAGTCACAGCAATGCCAGAGCAGACCCGTGTCTGCGACCTACACCACAGCTCATGGCAACGCCCCACTGAGTGAGGCCAGGGATCAAACCTACAACTTCATGGTTCCTTGTTGGATTCATTTCCGCTGCACCACACAGGAATTCCAAACATATTCTGCTTTGTAAGTTATCCTCCTGTCACTCCAAATTTTAGGGTGTTTACTTATCAGAGGGTAATTATTAGTTTTATAATGCTGCGCAGGTCAACTCTCTCTCTCTCTCTCTTTTTTTTTTTTTTTTTGGTCTTTTTAGGGCCACAACTGTGGCATATAGAGGTTCCCAGGCTAGGGGTCGAATCTGAGCTGCAGCTACCAGCCTACACCACAGCCACAGCAACGCCAGATCTGAGCAAAGTCTGTGACCTACAGTGCACCTCATGGCAATGCCAGATCCTTACCCAACGGAACAGGGCCAGGGATCAAGCCTGAATCCTCAAGGATACTGGCCAATTTGTTACTGTGAGCCACAAAAGGGCCTCCAGCAGGCAGCTCTTGGTTCTTGCTTTCTCCTCTCTCTTTGATCTCTTCCAAGCTCTTGATCTCTCCTTCCTTCTCTGGTTCCCACCCCTGCCTTCTCCCCTTGAATGAGGTGTTTGCTAATGTTCCAGCTTTCCAGCCCCTTCCCCTCAGCCCTCCTCATCAGAGGCCCTGAAATTTCCCTGATTCCACTCACACGCTGGGTCCCAGGAACCTCAGATCCTTGTCTGTGGCTTCAGGCCCTTGGTTAACCTGCTCCAGAACCTGCCGGGGCAGCGGAGGAGGGGAGCGCACATGTGTGCATGGGGTGTGTGTGTGTGTGTGTGTGTGTGTGAATATATCCGAGGTAAGATACTATATGCTGCCTTTCCTTCAGCAGACTTGGTTCCCACGTATCCATCTCACCACATCGAATATCACCGTATTGTAGAGAGACATTCTTTTTCTCACAACCTGACCCCTACGTGCAAGACAGCATCTAGTCTGGATCCTCTGAAGAAACAGCAGGCTGTTCCAATGCTGGCAGAAACGCTGTCTGAGATCCCGTCCTGGCTCCTGTGTGCTCCCTTCCTAAGGGCTTTTCTTGAGCCCTTTATAGTATACATCATTTTCGCCCTAAGTGCTGACCTTAGACACTGATCCTCTCGTGAAATAGGAGTCTGCCATGCCATTTTATCATTTTTTAAAATTATGTTAAATTTATAGCAATTTAAGATTTTAAGTGTACGGTTCAAATGAGTCTTGGCAAGTGTAAACCCCTATGAAATATGAGTTTGATACACAATCAACTGATTTAGAGAAGTTAGAAGAGTCCATAGCACTGTTGGAAGGAGTATGGAGTTGGGACTCAAGAGACCTAGTTGCCTAGTCAGGCCTATGTCATTAACCAGCTGTGTGACTTTGGGCTAGTGCCTTTGCCTCTCTGGGCTTAGATTTCTGATTGGTACAGTGGGAAGGCTGACTCTAGGGGCCTCCTGCAGCTGTAGGTGCACATGGCATGATAGGTATTAGACAAAGGTCACACAGGATTCCTGACATTATGCAGAGCTAGTGTCCGGCTGACATTTGCAAAGTGAATGAACCTTAGCTGGATCCTGTCAACCAAACTGATGAAAAAAATGGAGTTCCCATCATGGCTCAGTGGTTAACGAATCTGACTAGGAACCATGAGGTTGCAGGTTCGATCCCTGGCCTTGCTCAGTGGGTTAAGGATCCGGCGTTGCCGTAAGCTCTGGTGTAGATCACAGATGCGGCTCAGATCCTGCGTTGCTGTGTCTGTGGTGTAGGCCGGCAGCTACAGCTCCGATTAGACCCCTAGCCTGGGAACCTCCATATGCCGCGAGTGCGGCCCTAGAAAAGGCAAAAAGACCAAAAAAAAAAAAAAGAAACTGAAGAAATAATAACAATAAACAAAGATGGCAGAAATCAGCCAAACCAAGTCCTGCATCCTGTAGGAATGGACTAAATGCTTGTAAGTAAACCCTTCTCAAATTTGTTTGCTCTGGTACATTGATGAAAGAAGATTCTAGAGCGATTAGCTTCAAATTCATGACAAGTTACCGAAAACACACTGTGCCAAATAGTTCAGCTGTTTTGCTGTTTGGAAGCTAATGTGCCTTGCTAAAAGAGGAAGGGGCTTTTCCAACAATGTGAGATGACTCCCTCACATTGAGACAGCATTTTTCACTTTTCAAATCCTCCTCGTACATTTCTGACTTGATCTGTGCGTTGGTTCTGTGACGGAAAGCCGAACGGGGATTATTCCCTCTTTTTTTTTCAGCTGAGGCTCCTGAAACCCGGAAAGATGAGGTGGATGTCCTCACAGCCACCCTCGAACACACCCCTCTGATTTCCCAGCCTGTGTCTTTGGGCTGGGTCTTCACTGTCTGCTTTGCAGACAAACAGACCCTGAGAACAGAGTCGAAGAAGAACTAAAAACAATGACAACAAGAACACTCAGAGGTGGCAGTGAATAGTAACACAGTTATTGCCCTCCTGCTTGTAGTTCTCGCAACAGCCCAATGAGGGTTCTCCCTGTTTTACCGAAGAGGAAATGGAGGCACAGAGAGGGTTCATGGCTTGCTCAAGCTCACACAGCAAGAAGGTTGTGGAGCTGGGATCCTGCCCTGGCCACCTGCTCAGAGCCCTGGCCCTTGGCCCCTGTGTTACACTGCCTCCTGTTTCACTGTGCTGCTGATTAAAGAGCTTTTAAATAAAGCTGTTCATTGATAAGATAAGCAGCTCTGAGAAGGGCCGAGACTCCTCTTCTGAGCACTTTGCGTAGAATCAAGGTGATGTGATCACTGCAGAGCAGTGTTTAGGGCGGGTGAGGTTTAGGCAGACAACTTGTCAGGCATCCCAGAAGGCCCCTTCTAACAGAGAATATAGGATTTGATGAAATCTCTCATAGATTCCAGTCTTTCGGTTCATGACACTGACAAGTCCTCCTGGCTTTGGAGCTTCCAGATTGAACATCCCCTCCCAGCCTGTCCTGCTGCCAACCATCCCCTCCTCGTGGGCACTGGGATCAGTGAGCCAGGAGAAGAGGTGGCTGTGCATGGATCATCCTGGAAATCTGACAGCATGGTCTCTAGCCCAGGAACCATGGAGGAGAGACAGCAGAACCCTGAATTACAGGGTGTCTGCTGCCTGATTAAATCAGTGTGCTGCCTGCAGTGCTATGGAGATGCAGCATGCCAGGCTCACTCCTGGGCTCACGGCCCAGATGTTAGTCACAGAATCACAGTCAGAGCCCCAAAGGCTCTCAGCAGCCCCTCATCCAGCCACTGCATTTCCCAGGTGGAGATACTGAGGCCCAGAGAGGGGAAGCAACTTGCCAGAGGCCACACAGCATTCATTCAACAAAATATTAAGGGCTTGCTGTGCCAAGAACTGTGTGTGGGGCTGGGAATACTGAGGGTATACCAACAAAATAGCGGCAAGTTCCAGTCTCATGGAGTTTACACATTAAAGGAAATGGGAAAAAGCAGGGAAACACATAAAATCAGAGGTTGCCATCTGTGCTACGAAGAACGGGAAGTGTTTAAGCCACACTGATCCAGGGAGGTCTTTCTGGGATGGGGCCATTTAAGGTGAGACTTGAAGTATGAGAAGTCGACTCTGTTTGTGTGCATCTGTTGGGGGATGTGCTCCAGGCAGTGGGACCTCTGTGCTCTAGAGCCCCACCGGTGGGGGTGAGTTCCATGTGTTTGAGGGGCTGGCACAGGGCAGGAGCGGGGAGGGGAAGCCTGCGGTGGATGGAGTCTGGAGCACATGGGCTTGTGGGCCGAGGTGAGAGGCCGGAAATATTTGTTGCAATATGACGCCATTGGAGGGTTTTTTGCAGGCAGTGGCAGATGTGCAGTAACAGTTCCCACTTTTCCCCATTGAGGGGCTCCCTGGGAACCCTGTTACCCTGGAGGCTTGAAGAAAACACACTAGGCAGTGACATCAATGCCAAATAAGCCCCGTTAGTCCTTGTCTTGAGTGATCGCTACGCTTTTTACCCACATTAGGTAGTTAGGCCGGTCACGTTATTTAAATTTCCCTCTTCCCACTGCATGTCAGAGATCCAAGACCCAAGTGCTATGGGACCCCATAGGAAGTAGAAGACCTTTCTGATCCAGCGACTGTCACAAGTCAGGCAGCTTCACTAATTTGTCACAGCCTTTCCCCACCTTATTTCTGCAACCAGCC
>PVHT020000165.1:17188086-17250525 GCA_004024745.2 Catagonus wagneri | reverse complement strand
TCTTTTAGAGCTGTACCTGCAGCATATGGAGGTTCCCAGGGGTTGAATCCGAGCTATAACTACCAGCCTATGCCACAGCCACAGCAACGCAGGATCTGAACCGCGTCTGCGACCTACACCACTGCTCACGGCAATACCGATCCTTAACCCACTGAGTGAAGCCAGGGATCAAACCCGAGTCCTCATGGATCCTAGTCGGGTTTGTTAACCACTGAGCCACGATGGGAACTCCAGATGGGAAGAAACTTAGTTCCAGATGGCCATTGTTAGGCCAGAGTTCATACTTTGACTTCTGTGACACACCTCCTTCCTGGTACCTGGCGCTGTGCTGCAGTCTTCAGGGCCGATGACACATCAATAATCCTATCAGCAAACACTAACAGTGTGTGTTGACTGTGGACCTCCTGAGTCACATGGCCTCACCTGAGCTAAAGTGCAACTCACTTCTTTCCTCTTCTCAACCAAGGAAAAGACCTGGGGAAGTCTTGGCAGGGAAACTCATAAACATCCCTGAAGGTCACCAAATGCCACACCAGTCTGTCCTGCCACCTACCCTCCCATTTATTTATTTACTTGTTTGTTTGTTTATTTATTTTTAGGGCCACACCCATGGCATATGGAGGTTCCCAGGCTAGGGTTCCAATCGGAGCTATAGCTGCCGGCCTACACCACAGCCACAGCAACGCCAGATCCAAGCTGCATCTGCAACCTGCACCACAGCTCATGGCAACGCTGGATCCTTAACCTACTGAGGGAGGCCAGGGATCAAACCCGCATCCTCATGCATCCTAGTTGGGTTTATTAACCGCTGAGCCACAACAGGAACTCCTACCCTCCTTTTTAATGCAGACAGTTCCCACTCTGCAGTTTTAAGTCCTAACCCAAGTACAACTACCTCCAAGAAGTCTTCTCTGACTGCCTCTTCCATGTCCCTCTGGCCTCTGCTCCTCTCTGCCTCCCTTTTGGTCTCTTAAACTTATTTATACCATGTGTTTAGTGACTGGCATGGCCTGAGCCTGATACCTGTACAGGTATCCGGAATTTGTTTCCGGATTCATATCTAAAGGAGGGTGAGTGACAAAGCCCAGAGGAGGCTGAGGCCTGAGGTCCACTAGTGTGTGTCGGGCCCATCTAATTTCGGTTAAATTCAATTAAAAAGACATACTATGGGCCAAATAAAACATGCTTGTGGGCTGAAATTGGCCGGAGGTCTGGCAGCTTGCAACAGCTAGAATATTATCTGGATTCTGCTGCCCCAGTGTCCTGGAGCAAGTCACTGAACTTTGTAGGGCTCAGTTCTTCAGCTGCCACCCGGGCATAGTCACACCTTTTTTCTTTCCTGTGAAAGCTCTTTGGGAGATTCAGTGTGATACAAATAGAAGGGGGGCTGCTGGGGAGTAAGGCATACCATGGGTGCTCAATAGATGACACTTCACTGACCATGTGGAGGAGATGTGCAATGATGTGAAGATAAGTTGTCATCATCTTAGCAGGAATTAATGAGACTGAGACTAACTGTAAGTTTGGAATGATAAAAAGCAGGATGGATTCTTGGAGAAGTTGGAGATTGTGGGAGCAGCAGGAGATGTGAGATGACGTGAAGACAGTTGCCATCATCTTAGCTCATAATACCATGTTAAAGGAGCAAAAAGAAAATAAAACCATTGCATGTGCAGTATGACCTCAATTATGTGAAATACAAATAGAAAAAAAAGACTAGAAGGTAGTTCCCATTGTGGTTCAGTGGAAATGAATCAGATTAGTATCCATGAGGATGCGGGTTCGATTCCTGGCCTTGCTCAGTGTGTTAAGGATCCAGCATTGCTGTGAGCTGTGGTGTAGGTTGCAGACATGGCTCAGATCTGGCCTTGCTGTGGCATAGGCCGGCAGCTACAGCTCTGATTCGACCCCTAGCCTGGGAACACTCATATGTCATGGGTGTGGCCCTAAAAAGAAAAATAAAGAAAGAAAAGACTAGAAGAAAATATATCAACTTGCCTGTGACTGCCTCTGGATTGTGGGCTTACATGTAGGTTTTGCTTTGCTAGACTTAAATTTTTTTCCTATTTGCCAAAATCAGTCCATTTTGTATTATATTTTATAATTTAGAAGTATAGGGAGTTCCCATTGTGGCGCAGTGGTTAACGAATCCCACTAGGAGCCATGAGCTTGCGGGTTCGATCCCTGGCCTTGCTCAGTGGGTTAAGGATCTGGCATTGCCATGAGCTGCAGTGTAGTTCACAGACGCAGGTCGGATCTGGCATTGCTATGGCTGTGGTGTTGGCTGGCGGCTATAGCTCTGATTCAGCCCCTAGCCTGGGAACCTCCATATGCCGTGGGTGCCACCCTAATGACAAAAAAACAAAATAAAATAAATAAATAAATAAATAAATAAATAAATAAATAAATAAAAGTATATATAGGAAGATCCCACTGTGACTCAGCAGATTAAGGACCCAATGTTGTCTCTGTGAGGCTGCAGGTTCAGTCTTTGGCCCTGCTCAGTGGATTAAGGATCCAGCGCTGCTGCAAGCTGTGGCATAGTTTGCAGATGCAGCTTGGATCCAGTGTTGCTGTGGCTGTGGCACAGACCACAGCTGCAGCTCAATTTCAAACCCTGGCCTGGGAACTTCCACATGCTGCAGGTGTGGACATAAAAAGAAAAAAATGCATATATATTTATTATATGTAATAAATATATACATTATACATCAAGTGTATACATTAAATGTATATAAGTGTATGTATACACTTATATATATATTTATTCACATAAATAAATATCTAAAATTTAGCAGAGTTCCTGTCGTGGCTCAGTGGTTAACAAATCTGACTAGGAACCATGAGGTTGCAGGTTCGATCCCTGGCATTGCTCAGTGGGTTAAGGATCCAGTGTCCGTGAGCTGTGGTGTAGGTTGCAGACGTGGCTTGGATCCCACGTTGCTGTGGCTGTGGCGTCAGCCAGCGGCTACAGCTCCGATTAGACCCCTAGCCTGGGAACCTCCATATGTTCCAGGTGCAGCCCTACAAAAGACAAAATAAAATAAATAAAATAAAATAAAATAAAATAAAATAAAATAAATGATAAAAAAAATAAAATAAATGTAGCCCTTGGCCCTTAACACTATTGCTCTAATTACCAAAACTTTGCTGTGATCAGGAGTGATCCTGTATCTATTATTTCACTTATTCCTTTGTCCAGAAAACACACTGAGGGCTTATTGTGTAAAGGCGGCACTGATAATTACTACAAGCAACACTAAGAAGAACGGGAGTATAGTCCTTGCCTTCAAGAAATATATTATAACCTAGGAGTTCCCATTGTGGCTCAGTGGTTAACAAACACTACTAGGATCCATGAGGATGTGGGTTCGATCCCTGGCCTCACTCAGTGGGTTAAGGATCCAGTGTTGCCGCAAGCTGTGGTGTAGGTCGTAGTCACAGCTCGGATCCAGAGTTGCTGTGGTTGTGGCATAGACTGGCAGCTGTAGCTCTGATTTGACCCCCTAGCCTGGGAACTTCCATATGCTGCAGGTGTGGCCCTAAAAAGCAAAAAGAAAAAAAAAGGGAAAGAAATATAATCTAGATGGAGGATAAGGCATATTCATAAGTAACCATGATTGAGGGTGGAAACACTAAATGCTTTAGGGAAGTTGTCACTAGTAGTTAAGATTGGGGAGAAATCTATTCCAGCTATGGAGATTAAATAAGATTTTTGTGAAGAAGTTGGCATTCTGTGCTGAGCCTTGAAGGACCAGTAGAATTCTTGACATGCAGAAATGTTTGGCATTATTGGCAATGATAAACATAATGAAAGGTGGATTTCCCGTTGTGGCTCAGCGGTAACAAACCTGACTAGTATCCATAAGAACTCAGGTTCAATCCCTGGTCCCAGTGGGATAAGGATCTGGAGTTGCTGTGAGCTGTGGTATAGGTCACAGATGGCTCAGATCCTGTGTTGCTGTGACTGTGGTGTAGGCCCGCAGCTATGCTCCGATTTGACCCCTAGTCTGGGAATCTCCATAGGCTGTGTGTTCGGCCCTGAAAAAAGCAAAAAAAAAAGGTAATGAAAGGTAATATTAGCATATACTATATGCTAGGCATTGTGCTATTCAATTACATCGTGCTATTCTCTCCTTTAAGGCTCACTGGAGCTCTATTAAGAAAGTAGAGTTGGGGTTCCCGTTGTGGCGCAGTGGTTAACGAATCCGACTAGGAACCATGAGGTGCGGGTTTGATCCCTGGCCTTGCTCAATGGGTTAACGATCCGGCGTTGCGGTGAGCTGTGGTGTAGGTCACAGACGCAGTTTGGATCTGGCATTGCTGTGGCTTGTGGCGTAGGCCGGCGCCTATAGCTCCGATTCGACCTCTAGCCTGGGAACCTTCATGTGTTCTATATGCCATGGGTGCGGCCCTAAAATGACAAAAGACAAAAAGAAAAAAAAAAGGGGGAAAGTAGAATTATCTCCAGTTTGCAGATGGGGAAATTGAAGCTTAGAGAGAGGTTGAATATTTTCCAAAAGTCATGAGAGAGTCAAGCTAGGATTCACACTCAGACCTCACAGTGTGTCATGGTGTGAGAAATAACGTGATTTGAGGCAGGAAAGTATGTACCCACAGGGGATTAAACAGGAGGTGTTAGAAGGCAGGGAACATGTGTGTCTTGCTCACCTCTCCATGTCCAGGACTTTGACAGTAGCTGGCACGTTGTGGATGTTTAATAAATATCTGCCGAATGAAAGAATAAAAGAAACAGTGAGAGGTCGACTGTTGCTGGATGTAGGGAGCGTGACTGTTAGGCAGCAGGTCGGGCAGGACGTGACCATGGAGGTTTCAAGCAGAGGGAGGGCCTGTCAATCAAAGAGCCAGAGAATTGGTTCAGGCAGTGCGGTGGGTTCCTGGGCAGGGAAGAGAAGAGTCGGTGGGGAAGCCCATCAGGAGACCACCTGAGAAAGGGCACGGACCTCGGGGAGGGCAGCAGGCCTGGGTGAAGGGGCTGCAGAGGCCGAGTGGAGTAGAAAGAGGCCGTGGACAGTGCCTGCCTCAAACTCAGAGTGCAGAGTGTATTAAAAGCTGAGTTTTGGAGTTCCTGCTTGGCACAGTGGGTTAAAAGATCTGACATTGCCACAGATGTGGCTTAGGTCGCAGCTGTGACTTGGATTTAATCCCTGGCCCAGGAACTTCCATATGTCATGGGTGCGACCAGAAAAAGAAGGTAGATAGATAGATAGATAGATAGATAAGTAGATGCGGCCAGAAAAAGAAGGTAGATAGATAGATAGATAGAAAGAAAGAACGAACGATCGGAGATAATCATACTTAAAGTGCTGCCCCTGGGGTTAACCACATGTCATGGGAACAGCTGGTACCCTCCCTCGCTCATTAGCCCCCTTACACATCAGCTATCACCGTCTGCATCTACTTGACAAGAAATCTAGGCTGAGCCTCGTCTCATGAAGTAAGTTTCTTGGCAGGTGCCAGAAGGCCCAAGAGTCAGGTCTGGGAAAACACTTCAGCGCTCATAGGGTTTGTTTGGCCAGTGCCCCTCCCTTGCTAACCCCACCCACTCTTCCATGTTGCTATAGACAGGCCTCAAGCCCAGGAGCTCCTGGTATCAAAATAAAATAAAATAAAATAAAATAAAAAGGTGATACAGCCCATGTTCATCCAGAAACACAAGGTCCTTTAGAAAATCAAACTCAAAGAGAAAGGATTCCTGCTGTGCCTCAGCAGGTTAAGAAGCGGACTAGTATCTGTGAAGATGTGGGTTTGATCCCTGGCCTTGCTCAGTGGGTTAAGGATCCAGCATTGCATTGAGCTGTGATATGGGTCACGGATGCAGCTCGGATCACGGATGCAGCTGTGGCTGGTGGCTGTGGCTCCAATTCAACCCCTAACCTGGGAACCTCCATATGCTGTGGGTGTAGCCGTAAAAAAGACAAAAAAAAAAAAAAAAAACCTCGAAGAAAAATAAAACTCTGAATATCCAACTGTGTTAAATTTTCCTTCCTATCAAGCATGGATAACTCAAGAAGACACCCCTCATTTAAACTATGTTCCCCCAAAATTTATTTTTCAGGGAAACCGTATCTTTCTTCACACCCATAAGCCTGATGGGCAGGTGTCATGCTTCTTGTTTTCTGAACAGAGAAATGGAAACCCAGGCTCAGGAAGCTGCCCTAAATCCCTCTGGCCACCCCCACAGCATATGGAAGTTCCTAGGCCAGGGATCGAATCCAAGCCAGAGCTGCAACCTACGCCACAGCTGCAGCAATGTAGGATCCTTAACCCACTGCTCTAGGCCAGGGATTGAACCAGTGCCTCCACAGAGATAAGCTGGATCATTAACCCACTGTGCCGCGGCAGGAACTCGCTGTCTCCTGTTCCCCTTGTTCAGTGTTTTTGTTTGTTTGTTTGTTTTTTCCTGTGCCTACAACATACGGAAGTTTCCAGACCAGGGATCAAACCCAAGCCGTAGCAGTGACAACACTGGATCCTTAACCACTAGGCCAGCAGGGAACTCCCCTTGTTGCTCTTTAGGAAGTTGTTGGTACCAGGGGCAAATGAGCACATAAATAATTACAGTTAGTTTTGGGACTCACTTTATAATTTTTATTTTATTTTTTTTCATCTTTTTAGGGCCACACCCATGGCACATGGAGGTTTCCAGGCTAGGGGTTGAATCAGAGCTACAGCTGCCGGCCTACATCACAGCCATAGCAACTCGGGATCTGAACGGAGTCTGTGACCTACACCACAGCTCATGGCAATGCCGGATCCTTAACCTACTGAGTGAGGCCAGGGATCAAACCGCGTCCTCATGGATACTAGTCGGATTCATTACCACCAAGCCACGATGGGAACTCCTGTAATTTTTATTTTTTAAGTTTGATTTTTCTGTCTCTGTGTGCCTCTGGGTTTTACGCCCATGATGTGTTGAGGCCATGGGCACAGCAGCACAAGTTAGTCTGAACCTTGTTGCTTTCTGCCTAAACATAGCTTGTTTAACTTCTTTTTTTGGCCTGAGGTCACCGATTGCTTATTTGGTCCTCCCCAATAGCTTATCTTTTGGAAAGACAAGATTCGTCTTTTTTATTATCGTCCCCAGTCCTACGTATTTGATGCATTTTCTGTAAAATACTTGTGGATATGACAATGGAGGGAAGAGGTGAGGTGTGGTGTGGTGTGGTAAGAACAGGGCTGGGGAGTTTGCCCTGAAGAAGCCCACTATGATAATTAGCTGCTGCCTGGGATCCTAGGCACCCACTTTATCTTCTTTTTCTGAACTTCAACTGTTTCATTTGTAAATGAAGATGATAACAGCTCCAAGGCCCAGGCTAGTGCCTGGCACATAGTACGGACACAACAGATATTTGTTGAAAGAATACCTATCTCATTAGCTTATTGTGAGGATTAAATGAGATAATATATGTTAAATATTTCCCATAGAACCTAGCATATAGTAGTTACTCAATAAAAGTAGCTACTCTGAACTATTTGGTCATTAGTAGTATTTAGACTGAACACACACACACACACACACACACACAGAAATGCCACAGTGGGTCAGAAATTTTTTTTTTTAATTTTTTGTCTTTTTAGGGCTGCACCCGCAGCATATGGAAGTTCCCAGGCTAGGGGTTGAATCGGAGCTGTAGCTGCTGGCCTACATCACAGTCACAGCAACACCAGATCTGAGTGGCATCTGCGACCTACACCACAGCTCGTGGCAATGCCAGATCCTTAACCCACTGAAACCCACTGAGCAAGGCCAGGATTCAACCTGAGTCCTCATGGATACTGGTCAGGTCTGTTACCGATGCACCACCAGGGGAACTCTACACATCACTTTGACTAGCATTGTCTCACTTGACTCCTCACGAAGGCTGAGAAGGTAAAAGCAAGTCAAGCATAATTTACCTCTATTTTTCCACCAGGAAAGGGGGCCCGAGGAAGTGCTGGGAGCTGGCCAAGTTATGAGTTATGAAAGAGTTGGGACTAGACATCAGATTGCCTGGCTGTCCCTACTAGCACCTGTCCCCAGTAGTCCTGGTTACAACTTTGCAACTGGCCTCACCTCTTGGGGGCAGTACCAAGAGGTGGTTCTTTCTTTCCTTTCCTCCCCTTCCTTTCCCTTTCCTTCCTTTCTTCAGCTGCACGTACAGCATATGGAAGTTCCTGGGCTAAGAGTCAAATCAGAGCTGCAGCTGCAGGCCTACGCCACAGCCACAACTGCAGTGGATCCAAGCCACACCTTGCAGCAACGCCAGATCCTTAACTCACTGTGTAAAGCCAGGTATCAAACCTGCAACCTCATAGACATGTCAGGTTCTTAACTTGCTGAACCACAATGGGAATTCCCAAGATGCTGTTCAATAAGCCTTTTCCCCTAACCAGTAAGTCATTTTTTTTTGTCTTTTTTTTTTTGCCTTATCTAGGGCTGCACTTGGGGCATATGGAGATTCCCAGGCTAGGGGTCTAACAGGAGCTGTAGCTGCCGGCCTTCGCCACAGCCACAGCAACGCGGGATCCGAGCCGCGTCTGCAACCTACACCACAGCCACAGCAATGCCAGATCCGAGCCGTGTCTGCAATCCATACCACAGCTCACAGCAACACCAGATCATTAACCCACTGAGCAAGGCCAGGGATCGAACCCACAACCTCATGGTTCCTAGTCAGATATGTTAACCACTGTGCCACAACGGGAACTCCCTTATAGAGCTTTCTAAAAAAAAAAAAAATTTTTTTTTCTTTTTAGGGCCGAACCTGCTGCATATAGAAGTTCCACGGCAAGGGGTCAAATTGGAGCTACAGCTGTCGGCCTACACCACAGCTCACGGCGATGCCAGATCCTTAACCCACTGAGCGGCCAGGGTACGAACCTGTGTCCTCATGGATACCAGTTGGGTTCTTAACCCACTGAGCCGCAACAGGAACTCTCTTAATTTTTTTTTTTATAGTTGATTTACAATGTTCTGTTGGGTCGTGTGTTCTAATCGCTGTTTTGGAGATGGCCAGCACTCAAGACTTATGAGTTTTTTTGTTTGTTTTCTGTTTTTGGCTGCAACTGTGGCATATGGAAATGCCGGGCCAGGGATGGAACCTGTACCACAGTTGCAACCTGTGCCCCAGCTAGGGCAACCTGAGATCTTTAACCTACTGGGCCACATAGGAACTTCTAGGTCATTTCTTAAGCAGGTGGGATCCCAGCTAGCCAGAGGCCAGGAATTCTCCAAGTGAAGTGTGGAACCACAAACATCCAAGGGTCTTGTAAGATATGCGGATTTCTGGGGCCAAAATGCTTTGGAATCTGCATTCAGGGTTTTCCTTCATCGTTGAAACTAATCTAGTCTAACCTATTACTGTAGTAATTATTGTCTTAGATGCAAGACAAACCCTTGTTTCTCAGTTGTTTTATTGTCTTTCTCACCATCCTAGAATGTAAATTCCACGAAGGTAGAGACTTTGTTAGCCTGGTTTATTTCCAAACTCTGTTTCCTAGGACCTCCACAGTAAATATTCATTTAATTGATGTGCACTAAAATTTGGAACCGCTCTCATACAACCGTTCTTTCATTTTACGGTAGGAAAACTGAGGCCCAAAGACTGCAGAGTTGGTAAAGGGCAGGATCAAGGTCAGTATAAAATCTCAGAACTCCTGAGTCTCATTCGGGCATTGGTTCATCTCTACCCCAAGAAATCTTTATAAAAAGTTAAATCTACTTAACAAAGAAGACATTTCCTGCCCATAAAACTCGGTTTCAGAGCTTGGCCGGGTTGGGGGCGGTTGGTTATTCCAGGCTCACTTCCTTGGCGCCCGATGCCCCCAAGGGTTAAAGGCCCGCCTTCCAGAACGGGCGTCGAATCCAACTCGGGGTAGTGTCCCCGGCCCGGGCGGCGGGGAGGAGCCGAGCACAGTCCGCGGAGGTAAGACCGGCTTGCCCAAGGTCACCCGGGCGGGGCTTGGAGGGGCCAGGCCCACAGGGCGCCAGGGAGCCGGCAGCACCCCTTCCACCATCCTGTAAGTCGAGGGTGACATTAATGGCTCTTTCCCTGGAATCTGACGCACCCAACGTAAAGAGCGCGAGCAGGCCCGGCCGGCCGCGTGGTCGGTTCCCATGTGCTCCACCTGCGGCAGCTCTCACGCGCTACCTCTTTAAGGCACTTCCCCCACTTTACCACCCCTTCTCTCTGGCCCGGCTCACTGCCCCACCCCCCTCCCGAATTGCATCAGGCACGTGCTCGCCCCCGTCGGGTCTGAGTACCCCTCACCAGCCAGCCCCGGTGGTGCGCCGAGGAATCGGAGGCGAGGGGCGGGGCGAGGGGCGGGGCCGCGAGGCCGTGCGGGCGCGCTCCCGCCGCCTTCGCCCGTTCGTCGCCCAGGGCCGGCCCTGGCGGGCGCGCCCCCGCTGCGCCGTCCCCTCCCCTCGCCTGCTGCGTCGCGAGGCGCGTGCCCGCCCGCCTCCTGCCGCGGATCGCGTGGTCAGCTCGGCTCGCCGCGCCTCTCCCCCGTCCGTCCATATTGCTGCAGCCCCCGAGCCGGGAAGCCCGGGCCGCCCCCGGGGCGGGGGGGAGGGAGGGACGGGACGAGAAGCTTGCCAGGCTCGGGGTGGGGGCGCCTTGCGAGGAACGGGCGGGGGGGGACGCGCGCCGAGGAGGCCTGGACCGCAGAGTGGGGGGCCTTCCTCCCCCCCCCCGCCCCGCCAGCGGGTCTTGGATTTACGGCGGCTGCATCCGACCCGGAGGGGGGCCGCGCCTAGCGTGAACCCGGAGCCTTCTCCGCAGGGACTGGGGCCCAGCGCCCCGGAGGAAGGAGTCGCGGGCGCTCTGAGAGCCAAGTTCGAGGCGGGGGAGGCAGCCTCGGGCGCGCCCGGCTTCTCCGGGGGGGCGGGCGCGCAGATGGCCACTCAGGTGGAGCCGCTGCTGCCGGGGGGCACCCCGCTCTTGCAGGCCGAAGAGCACGGGGGGCTGGTGAGGAAGAAGCCGCCGCCGCCGCCCGAGGGCAAGGGCGAGCCCGGGGCGAACGACGTCGGAGGGGGGGAGCCGGACGGCGGCGCCCGGAGACCTCGGCCGTCCTACGCCAAGCCGCACAAGGAGGGCACCGGGCAGCTGGAGCGCGAGAGCCCGCGGCCGCCTCAGCCTCCCGGCGCCGAGGGCCTGGCAGTCAGCGACGGAGAGGAGGGCGGCGGCGAGCCGGGCGCTGGCGGAGGAGCTGCCGGAGCCGCAGGCGCCGGGCGCCGAGACTTCGTGGAGGCTCCTCCGCCCAAGGTGAACCCGTGGACTAAGAACGCGCTGCCGCCGGTCCTGGCCACCGTGAACGGACAGTCTCCTCCAGGTGGGTCTCACTGCTTGTTATTTCGGCTTTGGGGGCCTCTTCCGGGGACTTAGGCGTCCCCTCCCCCAGCGGCCTCCAGGGCCCGGGGGTCCGCCACTGGTCGTGGTGACTCGGTTTTTTTTTTATTAGCTCCTGCTAATTTAGGTCGCCGTACTCTGCCCCCCCCGCCCCAGCATGCTCGGGAGCCTGCCCCTACCGGAGGGCCCGGCCTCCAGGAGGCCACAGCCACCGCCCGGGCCGCAGCGGTTAGTGGGCAACGGCGTGGTTCGGGCCTACCTCGCCGGGAGAGGGTGGGCGCTGGTTTCGGTGAAAAGGGCCCTCTCCCTCCCATCGCGTGTTGGTGTAAGGGACTGTTTCTAGTCTGAAATGTTTCTCGGGAAGCCCACTCTTCCCACCTCGTCCCATGCTGTCGGTTTTGGTGGCGTTGCGATTGTCCCCATGTTGTAAATGTTTAATGAGCATATGTCGTGGGCAGCAAAGCACCCGGCAGCGAGTTTATACCGACCACACGGATTCGGGATTTAAAAGTGAACAAGTTTTGTTCTCGAGCACATCGTGTTAGGCGGTAGAATGGCTATTGGCGACGGGTTGAGGGATCGGTTACGGGGAGAATGGGGAGGAGAGGAAGCCCAACGTGCCCCTGAATTCGGTGCTTTCCCTCTGCTCCCGGGGACCTTCCGCCTTGAGACCGTTCCGCTGGATGGCGAGTGTGCGGGGGACCCAGTAAGGGGGGGGAATGCGAAGCGAGTCAGGGGGCCTGCGGCGACGCGAGGGGCGTGTGGCGGCGGGCGAGGGAGTGGCTGAGCCGGGCGGGCGGGTGACAGTTGGGCGCCATGCGCCGCGCCGCCGGCCCGCGGGCTGCTCGCGGCCGCTGGGCCGCAGCGTTCGGGGCCTCGGCGTTCGGCGCCCGCCGCGGCGCTCGGGGTGGAAGGCGGGTGGAAGGCGGGTGCGGGCGGGCGGGCGGGCGGGCAGGCAGGCGGCCGTGTGCGTGTGCGCGGGTGTGAGTGCGCGTCCCCCCTTCCCGGCATTCCTCCGCAGCCGGGACAACGTGGTGCCTCTTCGCGCGGGGAACGGCATGTGACCGCCGACCCGCGCGCCCGGCGTCCTCAGTCTCGCTCCTCGGCTTTTGGGTCCTTTCAGACCCGGCCCCTTGGGGGAGGTGGGCGTGCGGGAAGTCCCAGTAGAGCCGTGTCCGTGGCGTGGCGGGGGCGGGGGCGGGGGGGGCAGAGCAGAATATGGAGGCTCGGCTCTGCGTCCCTTAGCCGAGAATAGATCATCGGCTTTGGTGGGGGACGCGCCCGCACTCCTCCCTTCGCCGGTGCGTAGAGCACCGTGGGGCTCGATTCTTTGGTTCTGGGTCTTTTTGTAGTGGATCGATACTAAAACCCGTTTGGAGCTAGAGTGCTGGCCTATGGCCATAACCCTACTGATATTTCTAAACTCCTCCTTTTCTGCAGTCGGTGAGGGAGGCTGACTGGTTTAAACCATCAAAATGGGGAAAGTTGAAAGGGGACCTTGATATCTATGCATTCAGGGGAATGGAATCACTCGTAGTCTCCTAGGGAAACCAGAACAGCAAATTCTGAAAATGGCATGTTGTAATTTTTATTTCTTTTAAGGTTGCTTCATTTGAAGGAGGGGACATTCGGCGTTTACTAATAGTACCTCAAACCGTGTTCTCTTCCTTTTGCCCTCCTCCCCTTTCCCCCCTTTCCTTCCAGAACCCTCTTATGCAAAGGGTAGTGCTGAAACCTCCATTTTCTTGCAAATCCCTCCTGATCCATCTACCGAGGGAGGGAAAGCAACTTTAAGACACTCTTTGGTCCTCCCCCCACCCCCTTTAAACTCAAAGGGGTGTAATCATCCCCAGGAGAAAGCACTCCTCAGAAGTTTAAATGGGACTACTCACCCTAGCTGCTGCTGCTTGCTGATGGTGAACCTGCCTTGTGGGTTTTAAATTGGGCATGACATCAGGTGGTGTTGGGTGCCTGAGCTGGCATTTTGTGCAAGTCCAGGGGCCCTTGATAGGGTGTGTCACTGAGGTTATTGATCGTGGGAAGAAGAGGGCTTGGCTGGCATCTCTCGTTTACCTCTCTGAGTAGAAAAGCCAACTTGGCTTCAAGTGCCCAAAGCAAAATTGAGTTGGGTGGATTTACTCTGTTGGTGTTTTCCTGGGATCATAAGGCAAGAAAGTGTTCTGTCTCCTCATTGATTTTGAACTTTTAGAATAGTCTTTGACAAACTCCTAGTTAATCCAGTAACTTCTCTGTTTAAACCTGTTGTTAGTGCTTGGATGCTTTTTGAGGAAGAGTTTTGTGGTGAGGTTAGATGGTGGCCCTTTCTTTGACATTTGCATGGATCACTAAGGCCCTTTTCCAGCCCTGATTTTATTTGCAGCTTGGACAAGTTTAAATGTGACACCAATGGAGTGGCAGTGTGGTCTTGGGAAATTTTGTCTTCTGTGATGCATATGTTTTTGGTGCCTGGTAAAGCAAGCCCAAAAGCTTTCCAAAGCTTGCTGCAAATGACTATTTTTAGCTCTTCTTTTGGCTCAGTGCTAGTATTTTAGTTTTTTAAGGGACATGTGCGGTAACTAGTAATAAAAGATGTTTTGTGACATCCCCCCTTTCTTGTGGGTTTTTTTTTGTTCTGGTTTAAGCTTCTGTGTCTTTATAGTTTTAAGTCTTGGGATTTGCATTATGGCTTTTTATAATTTCCCTGCCCTGGAATATTTTGAAAACAGTAAAAATTTTGTCATTATCGTAGCCATAACTCATTATGAGAAAGTAGGATCTCTTAGTTAAAAGAAAAACTGATAGTATAGCAAAGGTTCTGGAATCAAAACTGAATGGGTTTGAATGCCAGCTCTACCACTTTAGCGGTGCCTTCTTGGGTAGGATGCTTAACTATTCTGTGCCTCAACCTCCCCATTTGTATTCTAGAAATTAAATTACTGATCTGCTTCATGGGACCGTTGTGAGCATTCACTGTGACAATACGTGCAAAGTATTTAGCAAAGTGCGTGGCATGTGTTGTTATACCATGTCTGGGAGACTGAAATTGTGGGAATTTCTGGGACTTTTTCTGGGTCTCTGTTTTCTCCACCTGTAAAATGAGAAATATATGGGATCCAGCTCCTTAGAAATGGACTCTTGCTTATCCTCAGATATGAAAGTCATAGTGTGGATAATTGTAAAGGTAGATGACCCAAAGAATTGGCTATTTTTGCTTTGGAATGTATTATAATGAATGTTTTATTTTTTTGTTCACACCCACAGCATATGGGAGTTCCTGGGCCAGGGATCCAAGCCGAGCCTCAGGCGTGACCTATGCCACGACTGTGGCAATGCGGGATCCTTAACCCACTGCCACAAGCCAGGGATCAAACCCTCGCTGCCACAGAGACAACACTAGATCTTAAACCCACCGGCCACAGCAGGAACTCCATTTTTTTTTTTCTTTTTTTAGGGCCGCATAGAGGTTCCCAGGTTAGGAGCTGGGTCTGCAACCTACACCACAGCTCAGAGCAACAGCGGTTCCTTAATCCACTCAGCAAGGGCAGAGATGGAACCCTCATCCTCACGGATACTAGTCGGGTTTGTTACCACTGAGTCACAATGGGAACTTCCAATTTTTTTTTATTTTTTACTTTTATTTTTTTGTCTTCTGTTGTTTTAGGGCCGCACCCGCGGCATATGGAGGTTCCCAGGCTAGGGGACGAATTGGAGCTAAAGCTGCCGGCCTGGGCCACAGCAACGCCACATCCGAGCTGCGTCTGGACCTACCCCACAGCTCATGGCAACACCGGCACCTTAACCCATTGAGTGAGGCCAGGGATCAGACCCACAACCTCATGGTTCCTCCTTGGATTCGTTTCCACTGTGCCACGATGGGAACTCATCCAAATATTTTTAAAATAAGTTTTTGTTTGCCTTTCGTAAAAATTACCTTTTGGAGGAATATACTTGGGCTCTCAGGCTGTGGGGAAAGGCAAGCCTAGGTGAACTAAGCTTGCAGTAGCCAGTGTACATGGCAGTAGGTTGAGACCTCAGAGTGTATTGTCCCCTCAAGCGTGCAGCAACCCTGGTGGGAAATTGGTGGGTTGGTTGTGTGACACCTCTGACTTTGCTTAGTAAGAAAAAAACTAGTGCTGTGATTCATTTTCTTCATTTCTCTTCGAAGGAAAGTTGGTGGCAGGGTCTGAGGCTTTAATATTTATGTTCTGGGCATCATTTTTTGGTGTCCCTTTGAAGTGCAGCTAACTGGTGGCGCAAAATAAAAATGGGTTATAATCCCAGCTAACACATGGCAACCCCAGGAATCTTGTGCCCCACTAAACTGACCCCAAATAAACCCCCATTCTCAGTCTCTGTTTTCCTTCCTTTCCCACCTTCCCCCTGCTGCCAACTCTACAACTGGTTGTACTAGTTGGGGCTTGGATGTGGAGCTGAGTTATCAATCAGTCTTCACTGCTGAAGACCTCATAGTGTCAGAGCTACTTTAGACATCAGCTCTTTCCTTTGCCACCACTAGACGTGGACAGGGTGGAAGTGAGAGTTCTGCCTGGAATTAAACAGTCTGTAATTCTGACTTTGCTTCTAGCTTGCTGTGCAATCTTGAGTAAATTAGTCAGTATGTCTGAGCCATTGTCCCTTCATCCTCAAAATGGGAATAATGGTACTATTTCATAGGGTCCTGAGAGTCAAAGATGCTTATAAAGCCCTTAGCATAACGCCAGGTACGGAGTATGTGATAAGTGCCAGCTGAAATAAATGATCACCATTGTTAGGAGTGTTTATTTCACTTCTAATTCTGCTCGTATCCAGCATTTTGGACACTAGGAACTCTGTGTCTGTGTTGCTTCATCTTAAAGTGAGGGAATTGGATTAGGTCTAAATGCCTTCAAAGTTTTTTAGTATCAAAAACCACGTTTTTGGGAGTTCCCATTGTGGCTCAGCAGTAATGAACCCGACTAGTATCTATGAGGATTCAGGTTTGATCTCAGGCCTTACTCAGTGGGTTAAGGATCCAGTGTTGCTGTGAGCTGTGATATAGGTTGCAGATGCGGCTAGGATCTGGTGTTGCTGTGGCTGTGGTGTAGGCCAGCAGCTGCAGCTCTGATTCAACTCCTAGCCTGGGAACCTCCATATGCTGCGGGTGAGGCCCTAAAAAGCAAAAACTACGAAAACAGAAACCACTTTTTTGGAAAACCGTCTCCCCCACAAAAGAAAGCAAAGCAGAGCTTTTTTTTTTTTAATTTCCATATAATTGATTAATAGTATTATATAAGTTTTAGGTGTTGAACATAGTGGCTCACAATTTTTACAAAGCAGAGCTTTTTTCCCCCTCCCTGCAGCACATGGAAGTTCCTAGGCCAGGGATCAAACTCACACCACAGCTGTAACCAGAGCCCTACAGCAGTGACAACTCTGGATCCTTAACCTGCTGAGCCATGGGGGAACTCCCAAAGCAGAGGGGTTTTTTGTTTGTTTTCCCTTTTTAGGGCCTCACCCGTGGCATATGGAAGTTCCCAGGCTAGGGATCAAATTGGAGCTGTAGCCACCGGCCACAGCCACAGCCACAGCAACGTGGGATCCCAGCCGAATCTTTGATCTACACAGTTCATGACAACACTGTAACCTTAACCCATTGAGCGAAACCAGGGATGGAACCGGGGTCCTCATGGATCCTGGTCGGGTTGTTGCCTCTGAGCCACAACGGGAACTCCCCAAGGCAGAGCTTTTTACACGGGTATGTTCATATCTGCTCTAGTGGTTAAGAACTCCAGCTGTGAATTGGTTCTTTGAGGGCTGGACTGGCTTCAGGAACCTCAGCCAGTTCCTTAGGGGTGTATATCAGAGTGATTGTGTGGCAACCAGCTACTAGGTCCTTTACAATGAATGTGATAATAGAAAGAATACAGTGCTGTCCACAAAATTTCACCCCACTAATAAAAATTGAACCCACACGTAAAAGAACCATGGACCTGTGAGGATAGAGGAGGAACACATTGATTGACCGTGAAGTAGCAGTTACCTGTGAGTAACTGAGTAACAGTTACCCATTTTTCTAAATGTGAAAAATTCTCCAAGACAAATTATTTTGTCGGTAATTGGCATTAGAGAGTTCCGGCTGTGGCACAGTGGGTTAAGGATCTGGCGTTGCCTGCAGCTGTGGCATAAGTCACAGTCCCATCTCCGATTTGATCCCTGGCCCAGGAACTACTATATACCACGGGTGTGGCCAAATAAATAAATAAATGGCATTAAAAATTGAGCAAATTAGTGGATATAACAACAACAACAACAACAAACAGACAGACTCACAGGACAAACCAGTGGGGAGCGGGAAGGTGGGAGGGACGGGCAGTAAAGTGGTAGCGGATTAAGAGGTACAAACTTACGTATGAAATAAGCTATAAGGATATACTGTATAACACGGGAAATGTAGCCAATATTTTATAATAACTATAAATGCAGTATAACCTTTAAAAATTGTGATTCATGGGAATTCCCGTTGCTGTGCTGCAGAAACAAAACTGACTCTAGTATCCAAGAGGATGTAGGTTCGATCCCTGGCCTTGCTCAGTAGGTTGGGGGTCTGGCGTTTCCGGGAGCTCCGGTGAACGTCAAGGACTCTGCTTGGATCCCCAGTTGCTGTGGCTGATGCTCTGATGCGACCCTTAGCCTGGGAACTTCCACATGCCTAAAGAACAAAGGAAAAAAATTGTGACTCATGATATTTTGTACCTGTAATTTATACAATATTGTGTATCAGCAACACTTCAATGAAGTAAATAGGTAGCATTTTTTAAAGAGGGAACTGTTATGCGTGAAGAGTTCAGACATCAGTCAATTGCATCGTGTAGATTTTGTTTGAATCCTGATTCCAACAGGCTATAAGAAGAAATTTTGGTGATAATCGAGGATATCGGATCAGTTTAGATTATATTAAGTAATATAATATATACTTGCCAGGAGGGATAATGGTGTTGCAGTTGTTTTTGTTTTAAGCTTCACGACTGATGATGATGTGCGCCTCTGGCGAAGAACTGCAGGGTTGACTTTGATGAGTGAGGGCTTAACTCCCTGTAGTTCAGATTACTTTCTTGTAAATATAAAGAGAGCACACGATAGCACACCCTCTGAAAGGGAGAAGAGTAGGTGGCCTTTCACTGGAATCTTCTGCTGCCTGGACCCTCTTGTGGGCAGGGAGTTTGAGTTTTCCACTAACTGAGAAATGAGTGCCTCTTAGGGAGGTAAGGGGGCTTTTGAGGGCCTTTGTGGGTAGGGCGTCATCTCAGCAGTCTGGAACCTCCGCAGGGGTGGGGTCTTTTGGCCGGACCCTGCCCCGCACGCCGCTCAACTCGCAGGCTAGAGTAAGCCTTTTACAGATGTTATACTCTTCCCCCCTCCCTTTGGGAGGCTGGTAGGGAGAAGAGGAGGAACAGTGGGCCTGAAACCACAAAAACCTCTTTAAAATGGAGAGCTTGGCAGATGGGAGTGCCCCTGTTTGTAAAAGTCCAGGACAACCTCAAAGGGGGTAATTAGGGTGTTGGAGCCTCCAGAGGCCTCGAAAACCTCCCTGGCTGGTCCAGAGTGTTCTAAGCGGGGTGGGGGGCAGGAGAGAGGACAGCCTTACCTCATGAAAAGAAATAAATTTTGACGCCCTGGCTAATGAAAGCAAAAGGAACAGGAGGGCGAAGGAGCAAAGGAGTAAGTGGTGGGATTTAAATCAGAACATGCTGTTTTTCTTGTTTTCAGAATGGGACTAACCCCTGGGCTGAGGTTGTTGTGAGGATCAAATTGATAAGTTTTACAGGGCAGCCCAGTTCACGACTTGAAGTGTCACACACAGATGTAAGTGGGGTTTTTTGTTTTTTTAATTTTTTTTTAATTTCACAGTTGCATCTGAGACGTGGAAGTTCTGGGCTAGGGACTGAATCCAAGCAGCAGCTGTGGCAATACCAAACAATTTTAAGCCACTGCTCAGGGCTGGGAATTGAACCCGCCCCTCTGTAGCAACCCAAGCTATTGCTGTCGGATTCTTAACCCATTATGTCACAGTGGGAACTCCAGGTGTTAAGTGGTTTAGATTGCAGAAGATGCATTCCCAAGCCAGGTACAGTTGACCCTTGAACAACATGGGCTTGAATTGCATGGGTACACGTATGCGGATTTTTTTCAGCAAATACTCCAGTCCTACGCTGCCATTGATTGAGTTAATTCCACGCTTATGTAGAACTGCGCATAGGCAGGAACTGCAAATACTGGAGGACAGCTTGTAAAGGTACCCATGGATTTGCCAATGAGCCTGGGTTGGCGCCCCTAACCCTTGTTTGGAGAGTCAGCTGTCTACATGGAGTTCCCGTTGTGATGCAGTGGAAACGAATCCAACTAGGAACCATGAGGTTTTCGGTTTGATCCCTGGCCTCTCTCCGTGGGTTAAGGATCTGGCGTTGCTGTGAGCTGTGGTGTAGGTTTCAGATGCGGCATGGCTGTGGCTCTGGCGTAGGCCGGCAGCTACAGCTTTGATTAGACCTCTAGCTTAGGAACCTCTATATGCCACAGGTGCGGCCCTAAAAAACCAAAAGCCAAAAAAAAAAAAGGTTGTAATTTGAGGTAATTGAAGGGTTATCCATGTCTTTCCTAAGTGAGGATGGGTAATCTGGAGTTAATTTTGAAGCAGTGCTGTTTGTAGCTGTTCCTGGGCCAACTGGCCACTTTTTCGTGGCAGATAGCCTAGGTTGTCTCCTTGAGGGATTTTCGCAGAATCAGAGGGACAGTCTTGACATGGCATCTTTGTTTTGGCTGCACCTTTGGACTGGCAGAGCCCTAGATGTGGAGGGTGAAGAGTATAGACTTTTATGATGAATTTTGTAAAGCAGGCCAGATGAAGCTCACAAATGGTAAAGGGCTTCACCTCCTCAGTTTGAGGTATTGTTGGTAAACCCACGTGACTCGTCCAGCAGAGGCCTTGTGTCCAGGCGCTTTGTAAGAACCCTCCAGACTTGTGTGGTAACCACCTTCCCTTCAGACATACATTCCAGCAACTTTTCTCTTCATTGCTTTAGAATGAAGTTCTAGCCTTTTCAGAGGAACTGAAGTCCCACAGTTGTCAGGAGCCATCCGGATGCGTGGTCCACCTGGTCTCTCTGGTTTTTGTTCTCTTTACCTCATACACTATCTTCTTGAAGCTCCTGATAACCCTGAGATAAGTAATAGTGATATTGTAGTTAACCTGTGACATTTTGTCAGCAGGTGCTCTTTTTATCCCCGCTTTACACATGTGGAAAGTGAGACTCAGGAGAGGTTAATAAGCAACTCTGTCCTTCTAATTGCTCGAACTAAAAACCTTAGGGTTATTCTTGCCAGCTCTATTTCTCTCACCTCACGTCTAATTTACCAGTACATCCTTTTGGCTCCTAAAGCTGTGACCAAAGCTAAATGATTTTTACCACCTCATCAATTGCTGCCCTGGTTCATACACCATTACGTTTCACCTAGATGGTTGCAGGAGCCCCTGAACTAGTCGATCACTCAGAATTCTCTTGGCTTCTATAGTAGAGTGAAATTCAGAGTCCTTGGAGTTTCCTTTTCCTTTTCCTTTTTTTTTTTTTTTTAAAAAGGGCCGCACTTGTAGCATATATGGAAGTTCCCAGGCTAGGGGTTAAATCAGAGCTGCAGCTGCCAGCCTACACTACAGCCACAGCAACACCAGATCCAAGCTGCGTCTGCAACCTACACCACAGCTCATAGCAACACTGGATCCCTAAGCCACTGAGCAAGGCCAGGGATCGAACTCATGTCCTCGTGGTTACTACTGGGTTTGTTACCGTTCCTTTGAGTTCCCTTTTGATCTGGCTCTCTAGACCTCCTCTTTCCTCAACCCCTGAGCTCTGACTTCATCTTTCACCACTTTTCCCTTCCAACAGTATCAGTCCTTGCTTTCCCTGGAGCATGTTGTACACTTTCCTGCTTCAGGGCTTTTGTTCTGCATTGCTCTTCCCCCAGATAGCTGCATGACCCGCACTCTCCCTTTCTTCAGGTTCCTGTTCCATTCACTGAGATGAAGAGGCCATCCCGGATCACTCTGTATAAGACAGCAAGCCTGCACCCCAAACTCCATGTCCCCATCCCTCTTACCCTGCTGTGTTTTTCTGTTTTTGGCCACGGCATGCAGTGGCTTGATGGGGAATCTCAGTTCCCAGACCAGAGACGAACCCCAGCTGTAGCAGTGAAAGCACCAAGTCCTAACCACTAGACCACCAGGGAACTCCCAACCTTGCTTGTTTTTCTTCTTAGCTTTTATCACCATTGGATTACTTTGGTATTTGACCACTGCTTTATTCCTAGCACCTCAGCATGCCTGGCACATAGTAGGCAGCTCAGTAAACAATTAATTAATAAACGAATGGATGAATCTCAGACTCTAGCAGTATCATTCACATTTTTGAGTCTGGCGTAAAGGATAACCCCAATGAATAATAAAAATCATTGTTGGCAAAGAACACATACGTTCACAATCCGCTATGGAAGGTGCTGTAAGAAAGCTACGGGATTCTTGGGAATGCAATGAGGGCACCCAGTTCAGTCTAGGTCAGAGAAGTTTTAGATGTCTAGAGGTGAGAATCCCCACCGTCAGTAGGGGAAGCACCCATGGGGTAGGACTTCATAGGTGTGCATCTAGGCTGCCTACCACCAGCCTCTGCAGCTTGGCCCTGTGGGCTTTTCCACAGATTGCTGCATGCGCAAGGTTTTCTTCCCATCAGAGCTGCTTCCTGGAGTTCCTGTTGTGGCTCAGTGGTTAACGAATCCGACTAGGAACCATGAGGTTGCAGGTTCGATCCCGGCCTTGCTCAGTGGGTTAAGGATCCGACGTTGCGGTGAGCTGTGGTGTAGGTTGCAGACGCGGCTCGGATCCTGCGTTGCTGTGGCTCTGGTGTAGGCCAGCGGCTACAGCTCCGATTAGACCCCTAGCCTGGAAATCTCCATATGCTGCAGGTGTGGCCCTAGATAAGGCAAAAAGACAAAAAAAAAAGAAAAGGAAAAAAGCTGCCTCCTCAGGCTGAATTCAGTGGTCTTTACGCCTGTGCTGAAAACATAGGGTTTGCATTTGCCTACAGATAGGCTGAGAGTACTGGGTTTTAGAGAGTCAGGCTTACCGGACTTACCAGACCAGTGCCCAGTGTTTGACTCTGTTCCCATTGCTATGCCCTCAGGAGCTTGGATTTCCTTCCCCTCTTTTCAAAAAGGAAGGAGTATTTAAGATCTGGAAGGGTCCCTGGGGGTCATTGAATTGAAGCCCATCATTTATAGTTTAGGTATTTCAGGCCTAGAAGGGAAATAGAATTGCTCAGCATCACAGGTCTGGGCATGCTTAAGACTAGAACCCAGGTCTCTTGGGTCCCACTCCTGTTATGTTTTCATACCCCCTCTGGAGGAAGAAGTAACATGGGTGGTAGAACGTGGGCTCTGGAGGTAGTCATCCAGTTTGAGTTAGCCCAGCCACCAACTAAGTGAGTGTCCTTGGGTAGGTGGTAACTTCTGGGCTTCAGTAGATGGTGTTATGTCTGGAGTACCCAAGCCCTAGAATTACTGTGAATGTGAGCCTGGCAAATGATAGTAAGTGACAATCATAAGAGTGTTGATGGTGTCTCTTTTGAGGTCTTGAATTTGATCCAGGTCTTCCATTTGCTCTGTTAGCTTTTTAGGGCCTCACCTGCAGCATGTGGAAGTGCCTAGGCTAGGGGTCAAATTGCAGCCGCAGCTGCCGGCCTATGCCACAGCTCACGACGACAACACCAGATCCTAAACCCACGTGTGAGGCCAGGGATCGAACCTGCAACCTCATGGATACTAGTCAGGTTCATAACCTGCTGACCCACAGTGGGAAGTCCGAGAGGTCAAGTTCTAAAGCCAGCCTTCTTCCTGGGTCCTTTCTGCCCCTCAATCCATGCCATTTGGTTCTGAGTATACATCGGAAGGCAGCCCAGGCCACTTAGAGCCAGTTCCTCCGACCCTGCTATAGGCTGTCATGCAGCTCTCTCCTGGAGGGGAATTTAAGGAATCATTGGGGGCTATAATCCTGCACAAGAAGCCCGCGTTTTGGCACTTGGGAGTGCCTAAATGGTAGACCATCGGTGAAAGATGGCCTCAGGCGCTTTGCAGTGAAACCCCTCCCACTGCATCTTTGGTAACTTTCTGCGCTTTGGGCTGGCTTGGGGGAGTGGAGGTCTCTCTGCTTTCCCTGTTCTGTATGTATATTTACAGTGACATGAGGAAGAGAGACCAATTATGTGGATGGACTAGCCTAGTTTGGGTTTTGCCTGAAGTGGAGCTGAGTTGAGGGGTAGGGTTTGGACACGGTGAGAGGAAGGCTGGGTATGGGAGACTGGGTGCTGCTTCCAGGGAATGGGGGAGGGAGACTGGAAGTCAGGAACACACAGGGGTGGCTGCTCACCGGGACACAGGCACATTTTCTGTGAGGAGGGGATGGTTGAAGAAACTGGGATTATTTTTCAGAGAGAGTCGAAGCTTGGGGTAGGTGGAAATGCTTTTTGTTCAGAGCCCTAGCGTTTGAATATGCTTGCTCCGTGTGGCCACACGGGTAAAGGTCTGATGGCAGGTGGGAGGTAGAGGATCAGTAGGTTTTGGCTTGGGTCAAGGAGTGACTCAGCAGGGTCCCCAGATGGTGTAAACTGCCACAGGAGGTACTGGGTTCCTTGACGTGGTAATAGTATTTAGAGAGTTTGCAAGGCAATTCGCTGTAGGCCAGTGCAGCTGTAGATTTATGAAGTACTTTCCTAGATGTGTTTCTTCTGAAATTTTGAGTTCTTGTTAAGTGTCAGACCCCAGACTTCAGGGGTAAACAAGGCACAAAAGCTGTTAGGAGCTTTTGTCCTGAAAGGCAGAGTTACAAATGGGCGTCCACTTGTTTACCACCTCAAGTCCAGTTTAGCCCACTGTCAGAGTTTGATTAGCCTGGTTTTTAGAAACAATTTAAAGTAATCATCTGTGTTTCAAAATCAAAATATATCTGGAAACAGAGATTTTCTGCTTCTCTTTTTAAAAAAGTCATACTCTGAATATGGGGGGAAAATTGAATGGTATACTTTAAATGGGTCAGTAGCATTAGTATGTGAAATAAACCAATAGCATGTTGCAGGGGGAAAAAAAAAAAGATGATCTGGCCACACCTAGCATCTGTTCGTTTATAACTACTATTTGTTGGCAGGATCTAGCTCTTTTTTTTTTTTTTTTTTGAACAGCCACACTGTGGCATATGAAAGTTCCAGGCAAAGGGTGGAATCAGAGCCACAGCTGAGGCCTACACCACAACTATAACAATGAAAGATTTGAAAAAGCCAAAGCTGTATCTTTTTTCTTTTTTTTTCTTTTTGCCTTATATAGGGCCGCACCCTTGGCATATGGAAGTTCCCAGGCTAGGGGTCTAACAGGAGCTGTAGCCACCGGCCTTCGCCACAGCAACACGGGATCCGAGCCGCGTCTGCAACCTACGCCACAGCTCACGGCAACGCCGGATCCTTAACCCACTTAGCGATGCCAGGGATCGAACCCGCAACCTCATGGTTCTTAGTTGGATTCGTTAACCACTGAGCCACAATGGGAACTCCAAAGCTGCGTCTTTACTTACACTGCTCTTTGGGGCAGCACCAGATCCTTAACCTACTGAATGAGGCCAAGGGCCCAACCTGCATCCTCACAGAGATGAGGTCAGGTCTCTTTTTTTTGTTGTTTTAGGACCGCTCCCACGGCTTGTGGAGGTTCCCAGGCTAGGGGTCTAATTGGAGCTACAGCTGCCAGCCTACACCACAGCCACAGCAGTGCAGGATCCGAGCCGTGTCTGCGACCTACCCCACAGCTCACGGCGACGCTGGATCCTTAACCCACTGAGCGAGGCCAGGGATCAAACCTGCAACCTCATGGTTACCAGTCGAGTTCGTTAACCACTGAGCCGCGACGGGAACTTCCCAACATCAGGTCTCTAACTGAGCCACAGCGGGAACTCCTAGCTCTCTTTGGACGAAGACAACTGCGTGATGCCTGTGGGCTCAGACTTTGTATGTTTTATCATACAAAGGAAGAGAGGTCAGCAGTTTGTCCAGCCCACTAGCTAAGGAACATCCTTATTTGGGAAGAGTTTGAGAGAAGGTGGGGAAGACTTTAAGGCCAAGAGCAGGGATTGAGGGGTCTCCTCACCCACCTCTCTGAGGGAGAGTGGGTGTGATGGGGAAACAGGACACTCCTGGGCCTGTGGCCTGAGGCCCCAGAGCAGCAGTAGAAAGCTGCTGAGCTTTCTAAGCGCTGAGCTTACCAGGGGAACTCCATTATGTTAGGCCCCGGTGAGCCTTCACTCCCCTCCCTGCATCTATGAAATGGGTATGGCATCCTTGATATCAATCTCTCATGCACCTTCTCGCTCAGAAGCCCTTTGGGTATGTGAGTGGCTAAGGCAGATGTTACTGTGTCTTGGGTGGAAAGGGGAAAGATTCTGGCTGGAGGCCTTGTGCTTCATTGTCTTACTCTGAACATTGGAACCAAGGCTCATCGGAGCACCAAGTTCTCTCTAGGGCAACAGTCACAGGAAAGAAGCTTTTTACGGCAGTTGTGGGTCTGAGTCCTATAGGATAGGACAGAGAACTCTAGACAAGAGAATTGGGGGTCTTTGGCTCACTTGTTAAGACACCTTGGGCAGCTGACTGAACCTCTTTGGACTTCCTTTCCCTTTTCTGTAAATGAAAGTGAAAAAGACCTTGCAAGGTCCTTTTCTAGTGGGATTAAGTTCTCTGTGTCGAATTAGAGGTCAAGACTGCAGTTTGAAAAAGATTTCATCTAATGGAGATTGCTTTTCCCCACCCGAATGGACCAGCTTTAGAGTGTCATTTCCATGAGCTTGGCCAAACTGTGGGATTCTTGTCCCTGTGCATGGGATATTCTGCCCTAGGCTTCTGGAAAGTTCTGGGCTGAAGTGAGCTGCCCCAGAGGGTAAGTGTACTCAGCAGTGTGCAAACAGTGGTGGCCCATCGGTTGGCAGGACTGTTGTTGAGAAGATTCTGACATCCTGTACCTGGTTAGATTGGGAGGTTTCTGAGAACCCCCTCTGGCCCCAAGATTTAGAACCTAGGTCTAGTGGAGGCCAAGGTCAAACCCTCAGTGGTTCGGTAAGAAGGGGAGCCAGTCCATCTCAAGAGATTGTCTTGAGTATTCATCATCCTTAAGCTTATCTAGAGAAGCATGGGGCTTGAGCCTAACCTTTGTTTTTCTGAAAGGAACTAACTTGGCTACCACTGAAGTGAAAATCATTCATTTAAGACATTTATTTTGATAACCTACTAAGTATTAGACCATGGAAATACTGGTGGGAATAAGATGGAAGGGGCCTTCCCTCATAGTTGACCTTCTAGTGGAGTGACATAGTAAACCAGCCCGGTTGTTCTGGTTGTCTGTTGCCACCTTGCAAATCACCCCAAAACTTAGTAGCATGGAGTTCCCTTCGTGGCTCAGTGGAAACGAATCTGACTAGCATCCATGAGGACACAGGTTCAATCCCTGGCCTTGCTCAGTGGATTAAAGATCTGGTATTGGTGAGCTGTGGTATAGGTTGCAGATGAGGCTCGGATCTGGCGTTGCTGTGGTTGTGGCGTAGGCTGATTCAACACCCTAGTCTGGGAACTCCATATGCCACTGGTGTAGCCCTAAAAAGACCACACACACAAAAAAAAAGTAGCATGAAAAAACAGCCCATTTACTCAACGATTTATGGATTTGGACAGGGCTTAGCTGGGTGATTCTTCTTTTCTATATGGCAGTGGCTGAGGTGGCATGTCCTGGTCTGCAGGGCCCACCACAGCTTCACTCACATGTTTGCAGCCTTGACAGGGATGGCTGGAAAGCTGGGTTCAGCTGGAACTGGAGTGCTTTCAAGTGCCCTCTCAAGCATGATTGTAGTAGTAGGACTTACTACCTAGTGGCTTGAGGCCCCAGAGAGTGATCAAGAGACGGGAAGTGGATGCAGTCAGTGTTCCAAGGTCTTGGGCCTGAGCACTGACTCGACATCACTTCTGGCATGCAGTGTGGGCAGAGGCCACAGACCCTGCTGAGAACACATTGAAGGGTACATGGACACTGCCTTTCAGTGGGAGGAGGGTCAGTTTACCACCGAGTCTAGTACTGCTTAGCGGTTCTGATAGTGGTAAGTGTTGTGAAAGAAACCAACTAAGGCAACTAACAGAGGAGAGGAGCGTTGGGGAGTGTGGGTGAGGGCATTTTCAATCAAGGCATCAGGAAATGCCTCCAAGGGTGAGCCAGGATGGGCTTGATAGGGAGCCTGGTGCTGAGCATTCTAGCCTAGAGGAACAGTAGGTACTGGGAGGTGTAATGAGTTTAGAGTTCTCCAGGGCACTGACACGAGAAGCCTTTTGGAGGGCAGCTTAGGGAGTTTGGATGCTGTTCTGAAATCAGAGAAGGAGCTGACCTGATATGATTTCTGTTTTAATTTCTTTCTCCATTCTGTGAATGGACTGGGGTGAGGGGCCGGAAGAGGCCAGGTTAGAAGGAAGGAGACCCTTGGGAGACTTCCTCAGTAGTCCAGGAAAGAAGTGGAAAGGTATGGATAATGGCATAGTGACTAGGGCCTGAATTTTTTTTTTTTTAAACTAATTTAGTATTCTGTCCCATTCCCCGTTCTCCAATTTAGGCCACTTTAAGAGGAAGTTTTCTGATTGCTGTATCATACTTTCTCCACTCTCCTCGCACTGTCTAGAAGTAAAATTTGCTGCACTGTGCTTGTTAATCAGAAGGGTGGCCTGAGGCAGGCAGGTGTTTTCCCCTGGATCCCAGAGCCAAGAGGAGTGTGAGCGTTTTCTCCATCTAGATGGCTTCACGAGCCTGTCCCAGGATCTGTGCTCTGGGGTGGAGATGCAGGCAGGGCGTGGGTGAATCGCATGGGGCCAGGAATGGTGAGGCCTGGAGGCAGGGAATGAGCCCACATGGACTCTCTGTGTCACAGTTTTCCTTCCTCGACTCCTTGTTGGAAATTGCAGTTTCCAGCTGAAGTGAGAACTTCAGAGTGGGGGCAGAGCAAGCTGCTTGAGCTGCAAGTCTGGGGATTCATGTTGTATTTCAGCTCCACTTTTCTCATTTCATGACTTCTATGAAGCTGTTGGATCCTGTGCTCAGGAGTGCATTGCTCATCCATCACTTATGTGCCTTTATCTTGTCCCTGGGCTCAGCCTGGTGTCCTAGAACCTGCCTCATGGGTAGCTTGCCTTATTGACGACAGATGCTTCAGGGAGCCAGGGCAAACGCCCTGGAGCTTCCATTTCTCATGCAATTTGCAGACCTCGGAGCCGTCACACACATCTCATTCATTATCTTGATTCATGTTCACATCCCCGTGGGATCTGGCTGCAGTTTGACGCTCATTTTACTGACTGAAAACAAAAGTTCAGAGAGGTTCAGTGATTTGCTCAAAGGCTGCACAGTATAGTTTATTAGTGACTGGGATTCCAGCCCATGGCAGAGAGACTCCAGAATCTGGCTTTGCATTCTCCTAGACCACAGAAGTTACATACCTCACCCAAAAAAAAACTTTCCAGGAGAGAGAGGACCCACACAAATCTTCAGACATCAGGAAACTGCACTGACCCGAGTAGCCTAGCCTGGAGGTCCTAGCTTTACACCCCCTGACCCCAGTCACTCTCAGTGGGTGTGAGCCAGGCCCTGGAACTTCTGATCCTGCTGGGGAGCTCTGGCCACGTGTATCCTGCTGGAAAGAACCGTGCTGACCTTGTGGTTTCTCGGGCATGGCCTCCGGGCCAGTGGGAGGGGCTGGGGGTGGCTCTCTCCTGGCATTGGGAGGCTCTCTGCTGGCACTGGGAGGCCAAAGGGAATGGGGAATGCTATTATGTGCTGGGCCTTTTAACTTCTTCTGAAGGGAAAATCTTTTTAGCTTGTTCAGGCAAGACCAGTTCATTGTGGAAAAATATCCAGATGTGTTTTAGTGAGGAGAAAACAAATCCCTTCATAGAATCTGTTCCAGCGGACGCCATAAATACTGCTAAGCAGCCATATCCGTTTTTTTTTTTATTTGCCTGTGGCATGCGAAAATTCCCAGGCCACAGTGGTGACAGTGCCAGGTCCTTAAACTGCTAGACCACTAGGGAACTCCCAGTCATATCCTTTTACATTAGTGCTGCCTAATAGAACGTACTATGCACACCGTATATGTAATAAAATGTTTTGCTTCCTTTTCTTTTCTTTTCCTTTCCCTCCCTCCCTCCCTCCCTTCCTTCCTTCCTTCCTTTCTTTTTTTCTTCCTTCCTTCCTTCCTTCCTTTCTTTCTTTCCTGCCTTCCTCCCTCCCTCCTTTCTTTCTTCCTTTCTTTCGTCTTTTTAGGGCTGCACCCATGGCATGTGTAAGTTTCCAGGCTGGGCGTCAAATCAGAGCTGGAGCTGCCGACCTGTGCCATAGCCACAGCAATGCTGGATCCAAGCTGTGTTTGATCTACACCTTAGCTCATGGCAATGCTAGATCCTTAACCTACTGAGCGAGGCCAGGGATCGAACTGGTGTCCTCATGGATACTAGTCGGGTTTGCTAACTGCTGAGCCACGATGGGAACTCCCATAATAAAAATTTTTCTAGTAACCATGTTTTTTAAAAGTAAAGACAGGAGTTTCTCTTGTGGCTCAGCGGTAACGAACCTGACTAGTATTCATGAGGCCCTGCTCATTGCGTTAAAAATCGGTGTTTCCGGGAGCCGTGGTGTAGTGTAGGTTGCAGATGCTGCTCAGATCTGGTGTGGCTGTGGCTGTGGCCTAGGCCAGCAGCTGCAGCTCCATTTGGACCCTTAGCCTAGGAACTTCCATATGCGGCTGGTGTGACCCTAAAAAAGAAGGTAAAGACAAGTGAAATCAACTTAAATACTGTAACTCAGGATAATCAAGATAATGTCATTTCAACTTATCAGTATAAAAATTTGTTTGTTCTAGGCCTTTGAAATCTGCTGTGTCTTTTGTAACTTAAAGTACTTAGCAATTCAAACCAACCACGTGTTTTCAATATTCACATGTGGCTAGCGACTTCTGTTTGATGGCATATCTCTAGATTTTTCTTTGTGAGTTGCACACGTATTTTGTATGTATTACGTATACACATAAACACACACACTTTCTTTTTTGGCTGTGCCCATGGCAAATGGAAGTTCCTGGGCCAGGGATCGAACCCAAGCCGCCTCAGTGACAACACCGGATCCTTAACCTGCTGTGCAACTACAAGAGAACTCCTACACACACTTGTAAAAAAAAAATGGGGTCATAATATTTTGTGAGCCCAGTTTTTTCCCACAATTAGAAACATAGGCTTTTTTTTTTTTTTTAAAAACTGAGGAGAATGTAGGCAAAACATTCTCTGATATCAACCTTACAAATGTTTTCTCAGGTCAGTCTCCCAAAGCAACAGAAATAAAAGCAAAAACAAACCAATGGGACCTAATCAAACTGAGAAGCTTTTGCACAGCAAAGGAAACCATAAAAAAAAAACCAAAAAGACAACTTACAGAATGGGAGAAAATAGTTTCAAATGATGCAACTGACAAGGGCTTATTCTCTAAAATATACAAACAACTTATACAGCTCAACAGTAAAAAAGCCAACAACCCAAATGAAAAATGGGCAAAAGACCTGAATAGACATTTCTCCAAAGAAGATACACAGGTGGCCAACAAGCACATGAAAAAATGCTCAACATCACTGAGCATTAGAGAAATGCAAATCAAAACTACTATGGGGTACCACCTCACACCAGTCAGAATGGCCATCATTAATAAGTCCACAGCTAACAAATGCTGGAGAGAGTAAGGAGAAAAGGGAACCCTCCTGCACTGTTGGTGGGAATATAAGCTGGTACAACCACTATGGAAAACAGTATGGAGGTACCTTAGAAAACTACACGTAGAACTACCACTTGACCCAGCAATCCCACTCTTGGGCATATATGCGGACAAAACTTTCCTTGAAAAAGACACATGCACCTGCATGTTCATTGCAGCACCATTCACAATAGCCAAGACATGGAAACAACCATAATGTCCATCCACAGACCATTGGATCAAGAAGATGTGGTGTATATACATACACAATGGAATACTACTCAGCCATAAAAAGAACAAAATAATGCCATTTGCAGCAACATGGATGAAACCAGCGACTCATACTAAATGAAAAGAAAATCATGGACATGGAGAAGAGACTTGTGGTTGCCAAGGGGGGGGAGAGTAGGAGGGACTGGAAATTTGGGGTTAATAGATGCAAACTATTGCTTTTGGAATAGATAAGCAGTAGAATCCTGCTGTATAGCACTGGGAACTATGTCTGGTCACTTGTGATGGAGCATCATAATGGGAGAAAAAAGGATGTATACGTGTATGTGTGACTGGGTCACCTTGCTGTATAGTAGAAAATTGACAGAACACTGTAAGTCAGCTATAATGAAAAAATAAAAATCATTATTAAAAAAAGAGACCATAATATTTTGTGAGCCCAATTTTGTGCCATACCTAGAAATATAGGCTTTTTTTTTTTTTTTTTGGTCTTTTTAGGGCTGCATCCTAGGCATATGGAGGTTTCCAGGCCGGGGGGTTCAAATCAGAGCTGTAGCCACTGGCCTGCACCACAGCCACAGGAAACGCCAGATCTGAGCTGCGTCTGCGACCTACACTGCAGCTCATGGCACTGCCAGATCCTCAACCCACTGAGCAAGGCCAGGGCTCTAATCTGAGTCCTCATAGATGCTAGTCACATTCGTTTCCACTGAGCCACGATGGAAACTCCAGAAACATAGGCTTTCAGAGACACCTTTCGTATAACCCTCAAAGCAGCCTCAGAAAAGGAAGTTCGTGTTTTCCTGATGGGGGAGATAAGGAGCTGGCCAGTACTCCATGGCTCCCAGTGTAGATGCGCACACCCCAGCTTGCGCCTGAGGCCTCTGCATCTCCAGTACTCCCTGCTGGCATCTACAGTTGGTCTGAAACCACTGAGCCTGGACCAGAATTCACACGTACCCTGTGCACGTGCGCACACACACTGCCCTTTGCTGCATGAAGCAGGCCCGCGTAGGGAAGCCTGCAGACCCAGGCTGTCACACAGGGGTACACTGTTTAAAACATAAGCACTCTGATGCTTTCCATCACACTCAGCTGGCTTCCGAGAGCCTACTGTTTGGGTTTGCAACTAGGAAAGTACGAGAGGAAACCGTTGAGGGGTGGGCATAGTCATCCACTTGGGTTTGTTCTAGGGTGTCCCCAAAGCTCACAGCATATCCTGGGTGGAGGCTGACTGGCAGTGGGAGAAAGGCCAGCTGGGCCAGAGTGGGTGCGGAAAGGGACATGGGTTGGCTTGGTGAGGTCAGAATTTAGAAATTTCTAAGTAATTGATCAGTTCGTCAAACAGTGGTGCCCCTTCTAGTGCAAGGACATAGGTACATCATGCTGGGACACTTTTATGTCAAGAAACTCGCTCCTTGGCAGATCTGAGATTTGTAGGAGACCTGGTTTCGTTTTTCCTTCCCCCATAACGCAGATCTGGTGCTTGATTTTTCAATATGTAAAATGGGCTGCCTCTCAGTGTACCCTGGCCTGCTGCTGGCCGCCCTCGGCCCTTCATATAGAGGGCTGGGACTGGTCCTCACAAAAAGGTGACCAGATTACTGATGACTGGGGCTTTGAAGATTGGGTAGACCCATGAAGTCTGCTTTCCTCTTCTGTTACTCTAGCCCCATGCCAGGTGTCCACAGGCTGGGAGGAGCCTGCTTCAGGTACCCAGAAGGCTGCTTGGTTTGTGCTCCTCTGGGAACTCATTGCTCAGGTGGGACACTGTCCAGGGTGGCCTGCCAGAGCTGAGGATTCTGGGCCACCATCCTTTGATTACTCCTGGGGTCTCATCTTTCTCCTCAGGTGCTTGGATTGAAAGGGTTGGCGCTGCCTTTGGGATACGTTTAAGACAGACATTACAGAACACTTCTTTGCTCAAATCTCACAGCGCCCTTGAGGTGGGTGGTAGTTGGCCCCCTTTCATGGAGAAATTCCTTCTACATAGGCTCATGGAGATTAAAGGACCTGCTTGGGGTCAGAGTTAAAAACTGGCAGAGCTGGTCTCCCACCCCCACCCCCTTGAAGCTCTAATAAGGAAAAAATTCAGGAGAGTAAAAAGATAAGTCTTTATATTAGGTAAGGTATTGAGAGGGAGGCGCTTAGCACAGTGACAAATCATACTGAAGGACTCAATAGTAGCTCCATAATTTCTTCTTTTTTTTCCGTGAAGATACTTGATTTTTGTCAACCTTTTTATCCAGGAGCTGTGGGTATAGTTTGTCCTCTGAGCAGGAGGCCCTCCTGCCAGGTGTGAGGGCAGTGGCAGCCTGAGAATACCAGACTCCTGGCTGGGAGGTGAGAGGCTGATAACGTTCTCCATTGGCTGCAGCTAAGCTTACAGTTGATCTGGAATGTTTTCTGCTATTCCAGGTCTTCCCTGTCCCACCCCCTGACTAGTATCAACACTGCCATGTCTGTCTTAGGTGGCATCTCTTTGGAGATCCTAGACTGGAGGAAAGCCATCTGGTTACTTTTCGTTTTGCAGAAAACTGAGGCTGTTAACCCAAGTCTCGCAGGTGGCAGCAAGGTAACCAGGGCACCCCCGTAGTTCTCTTCCTCTGCCCTTTTCCCTCAGGGGTAGAGAAATGGGAGGCCCTTCAAATGGTAGGTGCTGCGGGAGTGGAGATTGGAAGAGCCCCAGGCCTGGCAGCATGCACCCCAAGGTGACCCACTGTACTTGCTGTCACTCCTGGTCCTCCAGACACAAGCCTTTAACTTTCTTCCCTCTCCTGCGCTGGGTCAGCTGTTGACACACCCCGGGCCCTGAAAAGGCCAGGGAAAGCCTCTGATGGAGGAGGGTATTGCTCCTGAAAGCAGGCCCACCCTTCCACTTGTTCCCTCATGATGAGCTCTTCAAGACAGAGCACAGAGCATGGCTCTAGGAGAGGTGAGGAGCACTAAGCAAACATCCAGGACTAAGCTCACCTGTAGGCTTGAGATGAGGTGGAATAATTTGTCTGTGGCCTCAATCAGTTACTCAGAGGTATCTATAAACTTCCAAGTAATAGCTAACAAGTATTGAGTATTTCCTATGTACTTTTCCAAGCACTTTACAAATATGAACTCATTTAATCTGCAGAATCCCAGTCAGTTAGAAACTCTATTCCCATTTACAGAAATCCCCAGGCCACAGAGATAGGGGTGGCAGAGTTAGGACTCTGGAGCCCAGGCTCTCTCTTAACCGTGACACCACCCTGCTATTGGTGGTGAAGTGGGGGTAATCCAGGCTGACCTTGGGGAAGCCTGGTGTGCTTTGCACAGCCTAGTGTGCAGCCTAGTGTGTTTTGCACAGAGGGACCCTCACTTGTGATGCTGCATTTTGTTCTTCCTGGGCCTTGCCTTAAACTTTCTGGAAGAGCCCAGGCCTACAGATTGCAGGTCTTAACCTGGGGTGAGGACAGGGTAGTCTCTGGAGGGAAAGTGCCAGTGAACTCACCACCAGCTATGTCAGCTTTCAGGTCAGTCATTAGTTTCATGGACTGGATGCCTGGCAATCTCACCTACTTCAGTATCCATAATACATAGAGTGGGCTAACTGCTTGTTGAGATGAAGACTGTTTGCCAGTTGTTAGCAAACTGGAATTATAAATACATTTGTGGTAATTTATCCCAGGCTTTTCCTGAGCCTGGTTGCTATCTGAGGATCCTGAATACAGCATCCCAAGCAGTCGAGATTAACCAGTTACAGGTGAAGTTAAGATTTAGGCTTTATGGAGTTCTTGTCGTGGCCCAACAGAAACAAATCTGACTGGTGTCCATGAGGACACAGGTTTGATCCCTGGCCTTGCTTAATGGGTTAAGGATCTGGCATTGCTGTGAGCTGTGGTGTAGGTCGCAGACGCGGCTCAGATCCTGTGTGACTGCGGCTGTGGCTGTGGTGTAGGCCAGCAGCTACAACTCTGACCCAAAAAAAAAAATTTACTTAAAAAAAAAAAAGATTAAGGCTATATATAGGCGGAGCCCTCGGAGGATAGGGACTGTCTCATTTACCAGTACTTACATAGTACCTGGCACAGCACAGCCCTCACGTCAGTGGTGAAGCTTCTTGATAGAGTGGCAGGAGCCCAGGACTGGCATCTTGTTTTTGGGCGAAGGCGGGAAGCTCACTGTGTCTCAGTTCCGTGTAATATGAGGAGAACCATGTCCACCTCAGACTGATACTGGGTTGCAGTGCAGGATGAGGGAGGAGCTTATGGGCCGATGAGCCCTTGTCACCAAGGATAAGGAAAGGCGGTTTTCCTGAATGGGTGTTTGTGTCCTGGAGCAGGACCTACATAAAACCTCTGCTTTTCTGTCTCCCTCTCCCCTCTCCTGCCTGTCCTCTGTCCTGTAGAGTCTCTGCGGTTTCCTCCATCCTCTTGTTTCTGATCTGCTGGAGGAGGCGCAATTCTCCTGGACTTGGTACAGGCCAGAGACCACGCCTTTGGGTCGCAAGCCACGAGTGTTGCCTTCGCAGTAAGCAGTGCTCTGATTCCTGGCTGTGCTTTGCCCCTGAGCTGAGTGGCATCATCCTTGCCTGGCAGGTGAACTGATAGGCTCAGAGAAGTGGATTCTAGTCAGTCCCCTAGAGGGTCTGCTGGATTGAGCTAGATCCTCTGGGGACCTAAAGAACCTAGAGAGTCTATATCCAGCAGTTCTAAGAGGCCTGGGGTAGCCTGGGCTTTCAGATCCTTGGAGCCAGTTACTTTCTCACTGTGTGACCTTTGGCTGGCCACTCAGCTTCTGGGTCTCCTCTAAAACTGGGGCGGTTCTGGTTCTGCCTTGTGAGGGTTAAAAAATTAATTCATAAGAGGCCTCAGTAGAGGCCTGCAGTAAATGCTTAGTAAATGATAGCCATTATTTTTTAAGGCATCCAGACCTCAGGGCATTGCGTGAGCAAATAGGGAGTCTTAAGGGAAGTGTGGAGGCAGTTTGGTTGTACGGAGAAGGCAGACAGTTTCTTCAGAGCGTTTTTCCTTCTGGCACAGCCATAGTCAGGAGCTTACTGTAAAACTGTGTCTTGAACCCAGCCCAAACTGGTTTTTTGTCATCTGACATCTGTCGAGAAACAAGTTTGTGACTTCTTGGCCTGGCCAGTCTTGGTTCCTGATGCTGGCGGTCGGATGGTGGGTGAGCGCCTCACGCACCCGTCCTCTTGGGCTGCTGTGTGTGCTTAAAACATGCCCCCCCACGCTTGCAAGCCAGCTCATTCCTGTCTGCAGTTCCTGTCTGTAAATCTGAGACCCTGGATTGTGACGTGGAGACCAGGGTCCTTCCTGCCAGTCACACTCATAGATAGGCAGCTCAGTTTTTAAACATGAATTGGCATCAGCAATGCGCAGGAACCTGTTAATAAAACTTCAGATGCCCACGCTTTGCCCCTCATCTGAGAACTGATTTCTGGAGCTTGGGGGAAGGCAGGAATCTGCATTTTAACTAGGCATCCCCCCACCCCAAGGTGTTCTTAGATTATGGAAGTGGTTTCACAAGATTGCTTAGCTCGCTGGTCCCAGTTTCCACAGCTATGAGGTGAGGTTTTTTTTAATACAGCCTTCTCAGGAACTCCAGCTGAGTTGGGAGGTAAAGTGGAAAGGGGTCTTGGGTTCCATTTGTATCAGGATAGTTCTACTATTCCTTTTTTTTTTTTTTTTTGGCTTTTTAGGTCTCCACCCACGACATATGGGATGGGAGCTCCCAGTCTAGGGATCCTTTCGGAGCTACTGCTGCCTGCCTACACCAAAGCCACAGCAAAGGCAATGCCAGATCCCTGACCCACTGAGGGATGTCGGGGATCGCACTGGCATCCTCATGAATACTAGTTGGATTAATTTATCTTGTGCCACATTGGTAACTCCTGCTATTTTCTTCTTGAGACATTATTAAATATCTGGAGTTCCTGCTGTGGCACAGTGGCTTAAGGATCTGGCATTGCTGCAAGCTGTGGCATGAGTTATAGCTGCAGCCTGGATTTGATCCTTGGCCGTGCTGTGGGTGCGGCCAGGAAAATAAAGGAAGTTATTAAGTATTTAATACAAAATGTAAAAGAAAAAACACTCTAAACAAGAACTCATATACCTACTAACCAATTTAAGAAGCACAGCTCTCATTGTAAAATACTAAATGCATAGATTAGTCTCCCAAGGCAAAAGAAATGAAAGCAAAAATAAACAAATGGGACCTAATCAAACTTAAAGGCTTTTGCACAGCAGAGGAAACCGTAAGCAAAATGAGAAGGCAACCTATGGAATGGAAGAAAATATTTGCAAACACTGCAACTGGCAAGGGGTTAATTTCCAGAACATACAAACGGCTCATACAACCCAAATCAAGAAGCAACTAATCCAAGAAAATGGTCAGAAGGCCTAAATAGGCCAAAGAAGACATACAGATGGCCAACCGGCACATGTAATGATGCTCAGTATTGCTAATTATTAGAGAAATGCAAATCAAAGCCACAGTGAGATATCACCTCACACTGGTTACCACTGGAATGGCTGTCATCAAAAAGTCTACAAATAATACATACTGGAGGAGTTCCCATCGTGGCTCAGTGGTAACAAACTCAACTGGTATCCATGAGGGTGCAGGTTCTATCCTTGGCCCCATTCAGTGGGTGAAGGGTCCAGCATTGCCACCAGCTGTGGCCTAGGTTGCAGATCCCATGGATCCTGTGTGGCTGTGGCTTAGGCCAGCGGCAGCTCTGATTTGACTCCAACCCTGGGAACTTCCGTATGCCACAGGTGCGGCCCTAAAAACTAGAAGAAAAAAAAATGAAAACAGATGCCGGAGAGAGGCTGTGGAAAAAAAGGAACCCTCCTATACTGTTGGTAGGAATGTAAACTGGTGTAGCCACTATGGAAATTCCTTAAAAAACTAAAACTAGAGCTACCACGTGATCCAACAGTCCTGCTCCTGGGCATATAACCAGAAAGGTTAAAAACTTTTTTTTTTCCTCTTTTTACAGCTGCACCTGTGGCATATAGAAGTTTCCAGGCCAGGGGTTGAATCAGAGCTGTAGCCACAGCCATGGCAGTGCCGGATCCTAAACCCACTGAGCCAGGGATTAAGTTCACATCCTCACAGAGACAGTGCCGGGTCCTTAACCCACAGAGTCACATCAGGAACTCCTGAAAACGAAACTCTTAAGTTGAAAAGATTCGTGCACCCCAGTGTTCATAGCTACACTGTTTACAGTAGCGAAGGCATGGAAGCAACTTACATGTCCCTAAATAAATGAATGGATAAAGAAGACATGTGCAGCAGCATGGATGGACCTAGAGATTATCATATTAAAGTCAGACAGAGAAAGACAAATATCATATGATATCAATCCAGATGTATATCTAAAAAATAATACACAGATGAACTTATTTACAAAAAACAGAAACAGACTCACTGAAAACAGATGGGGAAAAGGAGAGGGATATAAAGTAGGAGTATAAGATTCACAGATACGGACTGCCACACATAGATAAGCAACAGAGGTTTGCTGTGTAGCACAGAGAACTGTATTCAGTATCTTATCATTATAAGATACTATACTGGAAAATACCTATAAGATACTATACTGGAAGATACCTATACTGGAAAATAACCTGAATATATATATATGAAAATATAGCTGAATAATTTTTCTGTACACCTGAAACTAATACACATTGTAAATCAGCTATACTTCAATAAAAGTTTTTTTTTAGGTACTGCTGTGGTTCTAAGTAACTGTCAGAATTACCAGGTGGAACTCACTTGGGCTATCAGAGTAACTCCCAAGTGTGTCCAGAGGAAACCTGTTTGCCTTAGAATAACTAAGCAGATTCCTGACTTCAACATTCCTGAGCAAAAATATCTGGAATCTGCATTTTGACAGATTTGCAAGATAGAAGGTAGATAATTATTTTGCATACTGAAATCTGAGGCCTCAAGTTCTCTGTAGTAGTGGTTTCAGAAATAACTTGTACCCCTGGAAAGCTGATTTCATCTAAAGTTATAGTTAGGGGAGTTCCCATGGTGGCTCAGCAGTTAACAAATCCGACTGACATCCATGAGGGGGCGTGTTTGATCCCTAGCCTCGCTTAGTGGGTTAAAGAATCCGGCGTTGCAGTGAGCTGTGGTAGCAGACGCAGCTCGGATCCCACATTGCTGTGGCTGTGGCATAGGCCTGCGGCTACAGCTCGGATTCAACCCCTAGCCTGGGAACCTCCGTATGCTGCGTGTGTGGCCCTAAAATGACCAAAAAAAAAAAAAGTTAGGGTGATCAGTGAATGTGAGGATAGAATTAAAGGACTATAGGACTGAAGATAACAGGACCCTCACCCCCCACCCCACCCCACCCCAACCACAGACTTCTGAGTAGAGAAACTTAAGGCACCCAGAGGGGATTTCAACAGCAAGGGCTGTAGTTCCTGCACCAGCATGGCATCAGTCTCCATACTACGAGCCGAGCAGCCTGGACACTGCCCCACTATCATGGAGCATGGGTCAAAAATGGTCCTTCCTATTGTGGCCAGATTTAGAAATTAAAAATACTGGTAGGAGTTCCCTGGTGGCTCAGTGAGTTGAGGACCTGGCTTTGTGCCATGGCTCAGGTTGCTGCTGTGGCTTGGGTTCCATTGGAAACTTCCATATGCCAGAGGCACAGCCAATAAAAAAGAAAAATACAGGATAGCCAGTTAATTTTGACCTCTAGATAAGCAGTAAGTAATTTTTTTAGTGTAAGGTGTGCCAAAGAATAACTACCTTGTATTTATGGTAGGTTCTCTGTTTAACTGTGACTTTATTTAAAATGTTAAACAATCTTTTGAGCTAGCAGTTACCGTGAACCCTTTTCATAGTTTCAGAAAACAAGAGGTTAATACTCTAGGATCTTCCATGCTTTTCTGTCTCCTGATGAATCTGCTTGTTTGCCTTTCATTCCTTTGTGGCCCCGTTAATGCCTATCAAGTTACAAGCTGCAGGAGAAATTGGTCAGATTGACTATCTCTCCTGGCCTTGAGTTACTTATTTGACAGCAGCTGGTGTTTGGAACATTGTCATATGGACTCTGACGTCCATGCTGTTAACAGTTGCTCTGTCCTGCCACTTAGCCATTGGGCCTAGTTGGGAGAGGGCCTAATTGGGGGAGAGTTGGGAAGGGGCTTGGGTAGGGAGGGGTCAGATTCCCTCCAAGTTTGCTGAAGGGGGAGGGGGTGGAATAGGGCAGCCGTGAGCAAATGTGGGGAGTCTGCCCTGTTTCCATATCCACGGTGGCTGAGGGCTCTTCTCTTTCCCAATTAGGGTATCGTATCTAGCACTGAAGGGGCCTCCAGAGTTGGCCCAAACTCTACGACAGAGACAAATCAGCTGCTTTGGAGGAGCAAGCCAGTGTAGTGTGACTGAACTGGATCTGGGGAACTAGTCTCCCCCACTCCCTTTTTTTTTTTTTTGGCTCTACCCACCGCATATGGAAGTTCCTGTGCCAGGGATTGAATCTGAGCTGGAGCTGCTGCCTATGCCATAGCTTCAGCAATGCTGGATCCTTAACCCACTGTGCTGGGCTGGGGATTGAACCGGTGCCTCTGCAGAGACAAGCCAATCAATCCACTGTGCCACAGTAGGAACTCCATGGGAGAACGATGAACTCTCTACCTGAAAACTCCAACTCCTTGTGTGCTTCTGGGATACTTGGTGAGTCTTTCCCATTTTGCTGGAGTTTTCTGGTTACCAAGTGTCCCCGGTCTTAAGGGCTGGAGCTATTAGGATCCAGTCGTTTCAGAGAGCAGGAAACTGAGGATGAGTGAGAATGTCCACCCTGCCACACTGGATAGAGTGCTCGTTGGCCCTCCAGGGCCTGCTTACCTCTTCCAGAAGCAGCCAAGAGCCTTCCCTGGAGAAGTAAAGTCCATTGGTGAAAGTGGAGCCCCACTCCCAGATCCACTTCAGCCAGGGCCCTACTTCTTTTCTGTCATGTATTCCAGTTCCGTGTGAGAAGCCATCTTTAAAAACAAAGGGCCTGGAGTTCCTGTTGTGGCTCAGCGGTTAACGAACCCGACTAATATCCATGAGGATGGGAGTTCCATCTTTGGCCTTGCTTCCTAGCCTGGGAACCTCCATATGCCGTGAGTGCTGCCCTAAAGAGACAGAAGACGCCCAAAAAAGGAACTTCTCAGGACTCACTACAGGCACCATCAGTGGTTGTGGAGAGTAGTACCCGGAATGCTTAGTGTCCCTGAGGCCCTGCCTCCCACCCTGTGAGTAGGAAAATTGGCTTCCTGACCAGTGGGACAAGCCTCTGGGTCAGGAGGCAGAAATTTGATGTTGAGTGCCAACTCCACAACAGTTCACTGGTTACTTTGGGCACAGCCTCGTCTCTCTTGGACCTCAGTTTCCTTATCTGTGTAAAAGTATGAGTTCTCAAGTCTCTTCCAGCCTCTTCACTCCAATAACAGGAATAATCCAGAGTAGTTTCTTGGGGGTTCACAAGTTTCTTGCAGCAGAGAATACCTTAGATTTAGGACAGTAAAAATGAGGTTTTGTTACCTAAGGTGGTGAGTGATCACAAGGACAAGGGAAGTGATGTCAGCAGCCTCTTGCATCAGGATGCTGGAGTCAGGGGCCTACAGAGCACTGCATCCTTCCTGCCTGGGGACGCACTCTGAAACCCAGGGCCCAGCTACTGGATTGGCCTATCTCTTAGGGCTTCGGAGAACGTGTAGGAGTCCACAAGCTGAATAGGGCTTGAATAATTTTTTTTTTTTTTTTTAAAGGGCTGCACCTGTGGTATATGGAAGTTCCCAGGCTGGGGTTCGAATCAGAACTGCAAATGCCAGCCTACACCACAGCCACAGCAACATGGGATCCACGCCGAGTCTGTGACCTACACCGCAGCTCAGGGCAGTGCCGGATCTTTAACCCACGGAGCAAGGCCGGGGATGGAACCTGCATCCTGATGGATACTAGTCAGGTTTGTTACCGTTGAGCCACAACAGGAACTCCTAGGGTTTTGTTTTTTAATGTGAACTCGTTAACAATGTTTAGAAAGCAGGAAATTTCTCTTCCACGTCAAGTTTATTTTTCTACTTTTCTTGGAAACCAGGAAGCTCTGGCTATATCAGCCTGTGTTCATGGGTGGAGCTGCGATTGCTCTTGAGTGGGTGCTGCCCCTTTAGCTGGTGCTGTGCTTCCAGCTGGTCTTGCCAGCCAGCCCTGTGATTTATGTACGGCCTGGGGCCTGGAGGCTTAAGTCTGGGACATCTGGGGAGTTCCTGTGCTGTTCTGTCTGCTGCTCACTCTCTCTGCCCTCTGTTTCCCACGAGCAGTGTCTGATGTTTGGGTTGAAGCACACTGATTCCGACTTGAAGGAGAACGGGGAGGGCCTAAGTCTAGACTCTGAAGTGGTTGTGGCTGCCAGACTGCACAGCTATGCTCAGACATAAAGCAAAGGAGTATTTAACCTCTTCTCTGGAAAAGAATGCTCTGGAAATCTTTTGAGAAGAACCCATACCGATGTAAATTTCTTCCTTTGGCAAATATTTATTGTGGGCTATCCATGTACAGGTTGCAGTCTTGGGTTCCAGGGGCCAGTGAGCAGTGCAGAAAAGACCCCTGCCCTTGTGGGACTCCCAGTCATTGTCCACATAATATACCTGGGTTTCAGGTCCAGTTCTGCTCCCTGCCAGGCAGGTGGCCTCTCCGAGCCTGTTCTCTCATCCATAAACTGGGAGTCGTCATCACTTTATCTGCCTCCTAGTGTGGTTGTGAAAAATAAATGAACTACTTCATGTGAAGAACTTGGGCACTTTTCAGGGCTGACTAGCATATGGATTCGGTAATTGATTAGTCTAGTGAGATTGAGAGGCACGGATGCAACCATTTCAGGGGCTATTGAGTGCTATGAAGACTCAACCTGATAGACTCAACATGATCCAGAGTTGCTAGTTTGGCAGCTAGAGAAGGCCTCTTTGAGAATTTACGCTGAGATCTGTGAGAAATGTCACACAGAATATATACTTTGTCCTTTTGAGGCAATTGAGTGATCACACATAGGAAGCAACTCAGACCAGTTTCTGGTCCCCAGTCAGCACCCGGGAAAAGGTGGTATGACGGTACCATTCTGATTGGAACCGGGTGTGCTGCTCGGGAAAGCTGGGTTGGGGGTCTGGCGCGTGGAGGCCAGGGGCTTCACTGACTGCTGATATGCTTCAGCTGTGATGATTATTAATTAGCTTTGGGGACTGGTATCAATAGTGGGGGCGACGACAGCCACCTCAGAGTGGCAGAAGTCCCTGTCTGGTCAGGGAGAGTCACCTCAGGCTGAAGGGTCGCTGTAGGCTAAAGATAGTTGACTGGGGCTGGGCTGGGCTGGGCTGGGACGGGACGGGACCGGCCGGGTGGCATCCTGTGACCAGAGCCCAGTGCCCCACTCCTCCTACTAAGCCAGGGGGCGCAGACTTTGCAGAAGCTTCCTTTGAGTGGAGCTCAAGATGATCTGACCTGAAGGTTTCCTCTCTGCCCTCGCCTCCCTCCCACAGGGACACCCTTCCGCCCTCTTCTGTGTTCCACTCGCAGGTCTGGGGGAGCGGGCGGTGGGATGGCGGGGCGGAGAAGGGCTTCGGAGAGGTGGTGGCGACTGTGGGAATCGCGAACAAGGGGAGGAGGTTAACAGCGTTTTTCTGCTACTCTGTAGGAGAGTGTTCCCGCGGGAGTGGGGGCGCTGCTGGGGTCAGTGGGGGTTAGGCGGAAAGCCTGGGACCCTCGAGCTCCTCTTTCCTGACTCCGCCGCACCCCTGGTGGGTGACAGTGGAGATACTCGGGCTTTTCTGATCTGTTCCCAGCTGGCCTGGGAGGAACTGGCACAGGTGGGTAATGGCATCCAGACTCTTCCTGCCTCGCTTTCCCCTCTAATGGTTTGTCTGCTTCCCTCAGTCAGTGGTGGAGACAGAATCCATGTCAGCGAGACACCCACCTTCACACAGGCCAGGGTAGAGGCTGGGGGAGGCGGGCCTGTTGGAGGCGGGAATTGGGAAGGAGGCTGTAGTGCCTCTTTCCTCACAGGGCTGCGGGGTGCCGGACGCAGAGGCTCACGCTGGGTCTGCTTGGTGGCAGTTTTGCTTGCCTTCTCTGGTCGGGGGAGAAGAGGTTTTCAAGCTGCCATTGTTCAAACCTAAGAGTGTCACTTGGCTTGCTCTGTGACCTTAGGCTTCCCTGATCTGGGCCTTGGTTCTCTTCATTGTGTAGAAGGGTACCCTGGAGCTCAGCCTTTGCAGATTACTTCATCAGATACTTAGTCTCTAGGAGACAGTGCCAGCATCCCCCTGCCCCATAAATGTTTGGCCTTCCCATTCTCCTGGCGCTAAGGCCTGAAATCTAGTAGTTCCCTCTAGCCAGCGCCCTGCAGTCCTTCTCCCAGATAGCCCAGTCCCCTCCCACTCGTCAGCCACACTGGTCTCTTAGTGTCGATTCCGTCTTGTCCTTTCTCTAGCACAGCCTGATGAGTTTGACCCACCTATGCGCCTTCTCCTAAAATCCTTCCCTAGTTCCCCCTGGTTCGCCAGGTCTCTGTTCCTTGGATGTCTCTGTTCCTTGGATGTCTTAGATCTTGACAGTTCTGGGTAGCTTTGTTTTTTTTTTCCTAAGGTGAGTGGTTTTAGGATCTTTGTGGAATAAGCAGTTCAGAAAATACAATTGATTTTCGAACAGCACAGGTTTGAACTGTGTGGGTCGGCTCGTGTGGTTTTGCATCCCCGTAGTAAGGGCAGTACTGTGTGATCGGACTTGTTGACCACGGGCACCTCTAACGCCTTGACTGTTCAAAGGTCAGCTGTACTTGCTGTTTTTCACTTGGCTTTGTACCAGGTGTGGATGGGCTTGGCTTGCTTGTAGGCTGAGCAAGACTCTCTGGGGCCGGGCTCTCTTCCTCTTCTGCGCTAAGTAAAAAAGATAGAGTGACTAAATTTCTTCAGCTGAGGGGAACTCCAGGTCTTCCGTGTGCTCTTCCTCCCTCTCTAGTGTGGCAGTGGTTTACGCCCGCACTTCCCTGGGAACCTGTGGCAAATTCCCTCTTCTTTCTTCCCTCTCTCCTGAGGAGACCTGCCCTGCAGCCAGTCTGTCCCTGGAGAGCTGTGTCCGGAAGAAGAGCCAGGCTGGAGGAGGGGAGGGCACGTTTGTAAAGTGAATCATGAACTGAGCTCGCTGATCCCCAAGAGTCCCCCCCCCCCCCAGTGGCACGCACACTGATTCTTTCCATGTTGAGAGATTATGAGATTATTTGACGGTTTCTTTCTCCGTACCCGCGAGGCTAGGGAACGCTTGGAAGGATGTGACTTGAATGCTAAGAGTAGCACATATGGAGCATTTACTGGGTGCTGGGTGCCCTTAACGGTGCTCTGTTCTTTAAACCGTCAGAGTGGTTCATGAGATTTTTACTTAAGTTTTACAGATGAGAAAGGGGCCCTGCAAGGGCAGGGTAAGTAGAGGCTGGAAGCCCAGTCAGGTAACAAAGTCCGTGTGCTTCGCCATCCGCAGGCCGTCTTGCTTTCCGGTGCATTATTTAAATGACAGGCTGTCCCACACTTGATTGAAGGTTGAGCCACAGAGGTTAGACAGTTGGTTGTGGGGTCAGCCACCCCCACTTTACAGGGAAGCCACCGTCTCTGTCACTGCACCACTCAATAATCCCCTCTACCCTGTCACACCTCAGCACCCACTTTCTTCCCCTTGTGTCCTGTCTTGCTTAGCCATGGTGGTTTAGATCCCCTATTCCACCGTCCTCAATCTTAAATGAAAGTAGTAAGTTTGGAGTTCCCTGCTGGCCTAGCGGTAAGAATCTGGTGTTGTCACTACAGTGACGTGGGTTTGATCCCTGGCCCAGGAACTTGGACATGCTGCAGGTACAGCCAAAAAAAAAAAAAAAAAGGAGAGGAAGAAAATAGTTTGCCAGTTTTCAAGCTTCATGAAAAAGTCTCTTGGTCTCGCCACACACATTTCCCCCCCACCCCCATGACTGCACCTAGAGATTCTGGTGTGCTTCGTTTAACACACAAATGCACCTGTAGTTTCAGGACGGACGCCCCTTGACTCTCTGGAGCTGCAGTCAGTGCTGGCTCCCTGCTGACTGGTCCTCTGGGACAGAAAGTAAACCCGAGAGCTCCCGGCTTGCCTGGGTCAAGGACACAGATACTCATAGAGTCTCTTTCTGCCGTAGTTCTCCCCTGGAATGCTGAGGACCGCTTGTCCTGGCTTCTGCCTCCCTCTCTGAGGGTCTCCTCCTGCTGTTGGTGGCTCTTTACTAGGAAACGTCAGGGAACTGCCCTAAGATTGACCAGCAAGACTTTTTGACCCATTTTCCTACCCAGTGGACGAGACACGTGGGGTTTCTGGTGAGCTGGAAGGAGCACTGGGCAAGGGGAGTTGAGGCTTCAGCTCCCATCCTTTCTCTTCCCTCAGGAAGCCCTTTCTCCTTTGGGGGCCTCACCTCCCTGTCTGCAGATGGCGGGGTGGGGGGGGGTGTTAGAACCATGGACCTTTTCGCTGTTCTAACGTTCCACAGTAGTTTTCTTGAGCAGATGCCGGGGCGGGGGGTGGGGGGGGGTAGTGTAATGTTTCCAGAGTTGGGCTTGGGTCAGTGGCAGCTGGCACAAGTTTTACAATGCAGGGGCCGGAGGAGGGGGCTTGTCCCTGGACTGGGCTGGGCTGGTGCTGGATGTAGGGACTGGCACCTTACACAAAGGGTTGGTTTTCACTGGGAGCGATTTCGGGTGCCAGGTGTATTGTAGAGGTGTACTGTGTGTCTGTGTCTGTGGCCGGTTGCCTGGTGAAGGTGGGTGGTTGGGAGCGGACCCAGAAAAGGGTGCATACTGAAGGTCAGAGAGCCTAGTCTTTTTTTCCAGCCTGACTCAGGGCCTGACAGCGGCTCCTCTGAGGCTTCCTGGGTTTCCCCAGGCCCCGCTGGATTTTTACAGATCTAGGGAAGATCTGCCTTCTTTTAAAGGCGGAAGTGATTCTCTTTCCCTAGAGGACTTTCTGTCTCTTTGGGAAATTTTGTCCTTCCTTGGAGCAGGGGCAGCCTGAGGCCTAGGGGGAAGGAGACAGAATCAGAGCACTATGGGTCCTTGGGACAGAGGGAGGCTAGCTGGGAATGGGACTCGCTGAACAAACTTCACACACAGCTGATGGGGAGGCTTTTCCCGTGTGTGCCCAGACCAGCCACTCTTCTGGTCACTTTGGGTTCGGTAGGGGAGTGGGGAATCAGTAAGGTCTTCTAGTGGCAGTTGTGTGCTCCCATTAATTGCAGAATGAACTTCTAGAACTTTACCGTGTCCCTTTGTGATCTTGGTGAACAAAATGTCAGGCAGGGTGATTATAGGATCTGATTCTTGCCAATCCTGAAAGAGTTTTTAGTAGACGAAATAGACAATGAATAACCTGAAAAACATTGTCTTAAACCTTTTCGAGTAGACTTCAGAAATACCTTGCCCTCTGAACCGGATTCCCTTTCCGGTTTCTTGTTAATGAACTTGATGTTGCAGGCCTTTTGGCCTGCTCTTGTCCAGGTAGCATGCACGGCGTGCTGTTGGGGGCTGGAGGGATGGGTCCCAGGAGAAGTGACTACTCACAGCTGTGATCTTCTAACAGCTGCCCCTGCTGGTCCTTGTCAGGGAATTGGGTGGTATTAAGCTTTTCTGGGCCTAAGGGTACCATCCTCTTGGAACTGAGAGAGTTTCTGGTTCCCCACGGCCCAGCTCTGGGAATGGGGAACGCAGTGGGCCGGTTACAGAGCCCCAGCTCTGCTTTGGCGTGTGGGGTGTCTTGAGGGGGCAGTACCTCCGGTATGGGGTGGAGGCCAGGAATGCAGTGGCTCCACATTTAGGAGTCAGGCAAGGACTCTCTCTACTCATTAAGAGATCACACGTCTGATCAAGGAGTAGAACATTGCTTTTGAGACCAGCTGGACAAATTTCTCTGCTCAGTGACTGGGGGCAGCTTTTGCCCTGGCATGGCTGACCATCAAGGGGGGCACAGTGATGGGAGAGTCGTGGGTGAGCAGAGCCCCAGGATGTATCTTTTCCCGTGGGTCTCTGGCGGAGGAAGGATTCAGAAACTTTTGGTTTTCAGAACCAAGTTGGAAAAACAAGTGTAGGTGTGAAAAGGACCAGACCTATTATTCCTACTTCCTTTAATTTTTTTTTTCTTTTAAAAAGCCCCTGTCTGCCTGTTGGAACTGCTGGAGAATCCCAAACAAAATTAAGTCACTGTAAACATATACTTAACTCCTGGTAATACTTGGTTATATGTGCTTCCAGTGTTCCTCCTGTGCATATGTATATATATACATTTTTATTTGCTTTACAAAAAATAGGTTTATAACTTTTCTCATAAGTGCTTATTTTTTCATATCAGTAGAGATCATTTTTATGACCACTCTAAAGTTTGTTAAACGTTATTTAGCTGCTTCCCTACTGTTGGACATGTAGGTTGTTTCCAGGCTTTTGGAATTATGAATATCCTCTGGACATGTTTGCATATAAACTTTATTTGTCTAATTTGTATCATTAGGGTAAATTCCTGAAGGTGGAACCATTGACTCAAAGGGGGGAGGGGTGTGGTCTCACCTTTTCTTTGGAAACTTGGAAGGCAGCAGGTAAATCTTCCCTGAATGACTCACCCGCTGTTGACCACAGGTCACTGAAGCTAGAGCTGGCCCTGGTGTGTAGGTGCTTAGAAGGGGTCCCTGTACTTCCTGATTGCCTGCTTGGGGTTTTTTGTGTTTTCGGTTTTTTGGCCACCCCACTACATAAGGAGTTCCTAGGCCAGGGCTCAGATCTGGGCTGCAGTTTCAACCTATGCCAGAGCTGTGGCAACGCCAGATCCTTTAACCCCCTGCGCCCGGCTGGGGATCGAACCTGCATCCTGGCACTGCAGAGATGCTGCCGATGCCGTTGCACCACAGCAGGAACTCTACACTTAGGGTTTTTATCCTGCCTTCCCAAATCTGCTCACACACATACTTCCAGAATATTAGAGCCAGCGAGAGTCTTTCACATTCCATTATGGAATCTGCTCTGATTCAGGGGCCTGAAATACAGTGCCAACTCTGGCATGGATTCAGTATGCTAGGGACTTACCTTCTCCAGGCTTCTGTCCCCTTTTCACAAGAGGATGTAGAACTGGAAGAATCCTCCAAGTTGAGCTCCTAGGGTTTTGGCTGCAGGCTGTTTCCACAATCTTACTTTTTATGATTTCTTCAGAAAGAACCTGGTAAAAGCGTTATTGGTATTTGAGCATGTACCCTTCCCCCTCCATCACATCTCCCCCTTTTGGGAACCTGCAGGTTCTTCAGTGGAGTGGGATGGTAATGACAGTGAGGAGCTGGTGGTGGCCCCCTCCTACAGCGCTACATAACCGTCTCTCCTTTCTTGTTCCCACAGAACATTCTGCTCCGGCCAAGGTGGTGAGAGCAGCAGTTCCTAAACAGCGCAAAGGTAGCAAGGTAAGGAAGAGGAGCTGGCAGCCTCTTGTAATGATTGCTTCTGGGCTGTAAGATACCTCTGGGTTTCTCTGACTAGCAGGGGTGCCTTCATTGTGGATGGTCCTAGTGGACAGACTTGATTTTGGCCTCTGACCTCTCAGTGGGGCTATATTTTGGATAAGGGCCTGAATGGCGGAGGCAGGGTTACCCCAGGGACCTCATAGATTGTGCTTTGCAGGTTGGTGACTTTGGAGATGCAATCAACTGGCCAACACCTGGAGAGATAGCCCACAAGAGTGTGCAGGTAAGTCTGGAGAGGGATGGGCGGGTTTGAACTCTGTCTGCATGTACACATTGGACCTCCCGAGCTTTCAGAGCCCCGGGTGTTAGCTTTCTCAGTTTTTTAAGAGGAGTGATTGGTACAGTATGGGCAACACTGAGCTCTTGCTGTGTGTTAGGAACTGCCAAGTGCTGTCTGCATCATTTCACCTAATCCTCAGTGGTTTTCAGACAGGTTTTTCAACAGTTCCCATTTTATAGGTGAGGCCACTGCAGCTGGGAGAGGTTAATTACTAGCCTTTAATGGCCAAATAGGGATCGGAAGTCAGGTGCATTGTATTGATCAAAGCCTCTGTTCTCCATCACTAACTACACTCGGATTGCCTGTGAGTGAAACAAGAGAGTGGTCATTAGGCCACAGGTCATGAGGAAGCTTATAGAGCTCTCCTGAGCCCCAGCAGAAGTTAGATTCCTGGACAGTCTTCTTCGCAGCCATTTTGTTCTGGCTCCGATGATCTAGGTCCCTCGCTGGTTCCACCAATGACCTTCAGTTCATAGGCAGGAGTGGTGTGGACAGGCCAGGGTCTAGCATCTTTTCCCATAGGTAACCTGGACTACATGGTCCTGCTCTAGGGAATAAACAGTTGGCCCTTGCAGGCTGTAGCCCTGTCCTGGGGGTTGTCTCTATCACCTGGACTCGAAGAAGCTGGAGAGAAGGAAACTGCCTTTTTGACCACTCTTTCCAGAAGAAGCATCTTGGGTGTGAAAAAAACACCTTAGAATACATCTATCCCAACCTGCCGTCGGAGGAGGCAGGGCTCCTCTGCCCTGTCTTTCCAGTGATGGGGCTCCCTGCTGTCCCATCCCAAGAGGCTGTCACACTCACTTCACCTCCCTGCTCCTTTACTTCCCACCGCAGCCACAGTCCCACAAGTCTCAGCCTGCCCGAAAGCTGCCACCCAAAAAGGACATGAAGGAACAGGAGAAAGAGGGGAATGATAGTAAGGAGAGCCCGAAAACCAAATCGGATGAATCAGGGGAGGAGAAGAATGGAGACGAGGACTGCCAGCGAGGGGGGCAGAAGAAGAAAGGTGCGTGACTTGGAACAGGACTTGGGAGAAGGTGGCAGGGCAGGACCAGGGGATGTCAGAATGCAGGGGGCTGCTGGAGCAATCTCGGAGCCCCCAGGAAGTCCTTGGGAGGCTGATGGGTGGTGGGCCACTGGGTTGGCAAGCTTTACTTCAACCATCTGTCCATTGCTTCCTTCTCTTCTCAAACAAGTGTTTGGAAGCCCTGTTCTCGGCACTGGGGCTCTAGCAGTGCACGAGACAGAGGGGTCCCTGCCTCAGAGGTTTTTTGTTTTTTTGTTTTTTTTGGCTTTTTGCCTTTTCTAGGGCCGCACCTGCGGCATATGGAAGTTCCCAGGCTAGGGGTCTAACAGGAGCTGTAGCTGCCGGCCTTCGCCACAGCCACAGTAACGCGGGATCCAAGCCACGTCTGAGACCTACACCACAGCTCACAGCAACGCCGGATCCTCAACCCACTGAGCAAGGCCAGGGATCGAACCCGCAATCTCATGGTTCCTAATCGGATTCGTTAACCACTGAGCCATGACAGGAACTCCCCTGCCTCAGAGTTTCTTGATGTGTCTTGATGTATTGTTGTCCCGTGTTAGGTTTCATTTAAAGGTAGGAGTTCCTCTTTTTCTGGTTGGAATGGTCAGGATATAGGTTTGGCTGCTCATAGATCCAAAGGAACAGTGATTTAACCAAGATGAAAAGTTTTTTTTTGTTTTTTTCCTTTCTTACCTGAGAGCTTGGTGGGAGTAGGCCAGGCCTAGGATGGAAGCTGTCTGACTCCTTTACCTTGGTGTGTGTTGGGTCTTCTCATCTTAGGCTGCACGCCCCACCTAGTGAGACAGGGAGAGGGGAGGGGGTAGCTCCCTGCCTTTTAGGGACTCTCCCTGGAATTGACTGTTTCCGCTCAGATCTTCGGGGCAGAATTTTGGCGGGTGTCCAGGGGAGCTGGAGGTGCAGTCTTGTTTCTGGACAGGGGGTCATCTGACCATGGAGAAATCGATGCTGGGAGTCAACCAGGAGTGTCCACCACACTGAGGTCTGCCACCTCCCTATTTAAAGATGAAAATGAGGGAGTTCCCGTCGTGGCGCAGCAGAAACGAATCTGACTAGGAACCATGAGGTTGTGGGTTCGATTCCTGGCCTTACTCAGTGGGTTAAGGGTCTGGCGTGGTTGTGGCTGTGGTGTAGGTCAGCATTTATAGCTCCAGTTAGACCCCTAGCCTGGGAACCTCCATATGCCACAGGTGCAGCCCTAAAAAAAAAATTAAGATGAGAATGAGTTCCAGTGAGGGAAAGGAATTTGCCAGGGTCACCAGGTGGTGATTCAGCCTGAAGCCCCGGACAAGAGCAGAGCAGAAGGGTTGAAGGTAGGGATGGCCCAGGGGAACTTCTTCAAGCCTTTCTTGTGCCCATGCTGTCCTCTAGGGAACAAACACAAGTGGGTTCCGTTGCAAATAGACATGAAGCCTGAAGTGCCCAGAGAGAAGCTGGTCTCGCGCCCTGCTCGCCCGCCAGAGCCACGACACATACCTGCCAACCGCGCCGGGGAGATCAAAGGTATTTGCCTCCTACCATGGAGGGGGTGGGTGTGGGGATCATCCTCGGGCCTGACCCGCTGCCCCCTCTCCCCGTAGGGTCTGAGCCTGCCACCTACGTGCCCGTAGCCGTGGCCCCCCCCACCCCAGCCTGGCAACCAGAGACCAAATCGGAGCCTGCCTGGCACGACCAGGATGAGACATCGAGTGTGAAGAGTGATGGGGCTGGTGGGGCGCGGGCTTCCTTCCGTGGCCGTGGACGGGGGCGCGGTCGCGGCCGGGGACGCGGCCGGGGTGGCACTCGAAGTACGTGAGGCCCCTTTGGGCTCCGGGATGTCCTCGGGAGTGCGGCGGGGTGGCGGGCAGGGATCTCCTCTCTCATGGCACCCATTTTCCCTGTAGCCCACTTTGACTACCAGTTTGGCTACCGAAAGTTTGATGGTGCCGAGGGGCCTCGCACCCCCAAGTATATGAACAACATCACCTACTACTTTGACAATGTCAGCAGCACTGAACTTTACAGTGTGGACCAGGAGCTGCTCAAAGACTACATCAAACGCCAGATGTGAGTGGACGGAAGCCTTCTTCCTGGAGACATGGCTGGGTTTAGGGCTCCCTGAGGGTGGCCTCCAGGCTGGGTGGGGCTGTCGTGCAGGCCTTCTTGAGGCGAGCAGCGGTTGTTGCCTCTGGCTGGAGCCGAAAAAGATAACTTCCTCTCATCTTTGAAGCTGAGTTTTCATACACTTAATGTTCATTACACATGTTAATACCCATTTACTTCAGGAAACTTGGAAATTACTGCTAATAAAAAGGAGAGAAATACCCAGATCCTACTTCCCTTTGTGCCTGTGTTTGTAATGGCAGCATTGTCAGAATGCCGGCAGACACTTACCGAGTCCTCACCCTCGGTGAGGCTCAGTGCTAAGCGCTTTGTAGGCATTCTCTTATTTAATCCTGTAGTTATCCATTTAATTCCTGTGAGCTGGATCTTATGCCCTTTTTATTGATGACCAAACAGGCCCAGTAACTTGCTCAGCTAGTAAGTAACGAGGCACAGATTTGAGTCCCATTTCTCTCTGATTAGCTCCTAATCTCTCCATTATATTGTCCCTCAGTCCAGAGGGAGACGTATGAGGAAACAGGTCATTGCAGTAGAGTATGATAAGTGTTTTAGGAGCAGAAGAAAAAGTGGAACAACAGTATTGAAACTGGGTTTTTAAAGAAGGATGAGGAACTTGTCGGGCATACCGAGAGGCTGAAGGGCAGAGGGCAGTTTGACCCAAAGTTAGGGAGCATGAAAGGAAGAGAGTATCTCTTTTCAGTCCATAGGACTGTAAGTACAGTAGGGACGGGGTTGGTAAGAGGCTGTGTGAGGTTCCTGGAGTCTGCAGAACAAGGCGGGCATGTTCCTAAACGATGGAGTCATCACGCCTCTTCTCCCTCCACCTAGTGAGTACTACTTCAGCGTGGACAACTTAGAGCGAGACTTCTTCCTGCGACGAAAAATGGATGCTGACGGTTTCCTTCCCATCACACTTATTGCTTCCTTCCACCGAGTGCAGGCCCTTACCACTGACATTTCACTCATCTTTGCGGTATGTCTCCCTCCCTGGGACTGGGGTGCAGGGCAAAGAAAGGTCCTTGCGTAAGGAACCGGAGTTTGGGCCAAGGCAGAAAACCCTGGAAGAGCCGCCATCTGATTGCTTATGCTAAGGTTCCAGGGCTTGGCCAGCCTCTCTATCTCCCCCTCTCCGCACCCCCTTCCCTCCTCCCCCCCCCATTAGGGAAAATTTTGGACATGGAAAATTTACAAAAGTAGACAGAATCATGTCATGAGCTTATCATCCAGCCCCAGCAGTTATCAGCTCATGGCCAGACTTACTCCGTTTATCTCATCTCTTTTCTCTCCCAAATTATTTTGAAGGAAATGTCCGGTAACCTTACTTTTATCCATGTTTTATTTATTTGTTTATTTATTTATTTATTTATTTATTTATTGTCTTTTTGCCTTTATGTAGAGCCGCACCTGCGGCATATGGAGGTTCCCAGGCTAGGGGTCTAACAGGAGCTGTAACTGCCGGCCTTCGTCACAGCAACACGGGATCCGAGCCGCGTCTGCAACCTACACCACAGCTCACGGCAATGCCAGATCCTTAACCCACTGAGCAAGGCCAGGTATCGAACCCGCAACCCCATGGTTCTTAGTCGGATTCATTAACCGCTGAGCCATGAAGGGAACTCCTATCCATGTTTTAGTACCTAACTGGAAAAGATAGACCTGTTAAAAAAAAAAAAGCATAATCAAAATATCATCCCATGTAAAAACATTAACAGATCTTAATATCACTGAATATCTGGTCAGTTGCAAATCCATCCCACTTGTAAAAAAAAAAAAAAAATTATTTAAGTAGTTTCTGAGACTCAGGATCCAGATAAGACCAGTACATGATTGTCTTACTAAATCTCCATCCTTCTCTTTCCTTTTCCTCGGAGTTTATTATTTGAATATGCTCCGATTGTATATCTTGTAGAATTTTCTGTAGGACACAGGCTATCAATTTTTACATGTTCTTCTGTACCCCGAGTTTTCTGTCAGTTGGTGATTGAGAAGCCTGATCAGATTCCAGTTTTGTGGTTTTTTCCTCCTCCTTGGTCGAGAAGACTTGATTAGGTCGTGATACATACTCTCGGCACAGGTGCTTCACTTCGTTCTCCTGCCATCTGAGCTGCTGTTGACAGTCACTGCCTGTTAACTTCATTAGAGACTACAAAATAAATGGTTGTGTTCTGTCAGTCTGTCCTGACTTGTTAGCTGGAATGCCTCTTTAAGGAGGTACTTTGCCTTGTCACCTGTTTGGTTCTAAAAGGTGTATAGTTTGTACAGGAAGGGTGTTACAGGTGCCTGATCTTGCCCTTTATTATAGAGTAAGTTTTCAGAATTAGGAGCAGATCCCTAATAACTTTCAAAAGTAACCAGTGAGGAGAGTTCCCATTGTAGCTCAGCGGTAATGAACCCAGCTAGTATCCCTGAGGACTCAGTTTGATCCCTGGCCCCGCTCAGTGGGTTAGGGATCCAGCATTGCTGTGAGCTGTGGTGTAGACTGGCGGCTGCACCTCCAATTTGACCCCTAGCCTGGGAACTTCCCTAAAAAGACCCCTCCCCTCCCAAAAAAAAAGTGATCATGAGGTTTGAGTTATTTTTGTTTGATTTAGTATTGTTACAAACTGGTAGATTCAAACATCGTATTTATTTAGTTTATTGCAATTACTATGCTGAATCAAATTGTCTAGTCTTTGGCTGGTGGGACCCTGGTTCATAGTGTACATTTCCTGCCCCAGATCTGGAATTGGCCACTTTTTCCAAGGAACTCTAGGTCCTCTATTTGGGGAAATGGTATTTATGGTATTTAGATACAGCAGTCTGAGTTATAAAGGTGTTTATTGCTACTTGCTTGATCATTGTTTCTAGAGTTTTTTTGCTTTGTATTTTTAAATAAAATCCATCATGAGGAGTTCCCATGATGGCTCAGTGGTTAATGAATCCAACTAGAAACGACGAGGTTGCAGGATTGATCCCTGGCCTTGCTCGGTGGGTTGAGGATCTGGCGTTGCCGTGAGCTGTGGTGTAGGTCACAGAACGTGGCTCAGATCTGGCATTGCTGTGGCTCTGGCATAGGCCAGTGGCCACAGCTCCAATTCAACCCCTAGCCTGGGACCCTCCATATGCCACGGGTTTGGCCCTAAAAAGGAAAAAAAAAAATCCATCATGAGATCACACTGATATTTTCTGTTAAAAGCCAGAGCTATGGGGTCTTTACTTAACCTCAAGCATTTTTTATTTGTAACTATCACTTCTTCCCATGGCAAAAATCCCAATTCTTGACGACATCTACATAGCTATTCGTTTTACTTTACAGTTTATACACATTATACTTAAAAATACTCTCCTGCTCATAAAAAGTTTCTTTTTAATTTATACAGTCAAGACTGTATTTTCAAGTTACTTGAAATAATTTGAAATGTTTTATGTGGTTTTGTCTTTAACTTAATGTGTATTAGTTTTATTAGTTTTGTTTTGTTCTCAAGTTTTTGGGGATTGCTTTCTTACCCCTTAATTCCTTAGTTTTGTTTTACTTTTATATAAAACATTTACATAGGCCCAAAGTCAACATGGTGGTTCATAGAATTCTCATTTAAAATTCTCTCATTTATACCTTTTTCCCTTTTTTTTCCATATAAGCAACTTTCTTTTGAATCCTTCCATTTATTTATTTATTTATTGTCTTTTTGCCTTATCTAGGGCCGCACCTGCGGCATATGGAGGTTCCCAGGCTAGGGGTCTAATTGGAGCTGTAGCCACCGGCCTTCACCACAGCCACAGCAACGCGGAATCCGAGCCGTGTCTGCAACCTACACCACAGCTCACGGCAACGCCGGATCCTTAACCCACTGAGCAAGGCCAGGGATCGAACCCACAACCTCATGGTTCGTTCCTAGTTGGATCCGTTTCCGCTGAGATACGACACGAACTCCTGAATCTTTCCATTTAAAAAAAGGTAAATGCCTCTGTGTGTCCTCTTTCTTTGATGAATGGTGACAAAGCTCGAGTATTTCTTTACCTGTTTTTTCTTGCTTTCACCTGATGTACCTGGGGGCTGACTGCGTAGTAGCAGCAGTAACAGGAAGACACTCCTCGTTCCTGTTTATCTTTCTGTATTTTAGCTAGTTTATCTTTGGTTGGATTTCTGGAAGTAGAATAAAATGGCTCAACTAAGGGATAAATGCATGTAATTTTGCCAGCTGTTGCCTGGTTCCCTTTCTAGTAGGGTGCCTTCTGTATTCTCCTCAGTGCCTCTTTCCCCAGCCTCACCGATGCAGTATGTTTGTCACATGTTGAAATGTTTTCCTCTTCCTGTCTGACAGATTTTAAAAAGAAAACTCTCCTCTCTCCATTTTTTCACCCTGTTTCCCAGAGATAACACACATACAGTTTACCTGCGAATCTTAGAAATTTGAGTGCTTTTCTGTGTTGTTACGTGAAAATTCAAATACCAATGGGATCTTAAACTCACTGACCTAATCCTACTTTTTTATGGTCTTTACCACCTCAGCACATTTGAAGCTGATTTTTTTAAGCCTGAGTAGTGTTCTACTACTGTTTCAAACTCACCACCATATAGGCAATTTAAATCAATAACGGATGTGCCGTTCTTGATTTAAATTGCTTATATGGTGGTGAGTTTGTTTTGTTTCTTTGGTTTTTTGTTTGTTCGTTTTGCTTTTTTAGAGCCTCATGTGTGGTATAGGGAAGTTCCCAGCCTAGGGGTCAAATTCGAGCTGCGGCTGCCAACCTACACCACAGCCATAGCAACACGGGATCCAGGCCATGTCTGCAACCTATACTGCGGCTGGAGGCAATGCCAGATCCTTAACACAATGAGCGATGCCAGGAATCGAACACACATCCTCATGAATACTAGTAGGATTCCTAACCCACTGAGCAGCGATGGGAACTCCAGTTTATTTTTTTTTGTTTACGTTGTTGGTGTGAGTAGCTTTTTTATCCAGATCTTATACATGTTGTGCAACTGTTTCTCTGGGGACAGTTCCTAGAAGTAGAATGGCAGGGTCAGAGGGCAGGTGTGTTTTTCATGTTTGTACATTCCTTCAAGTTTGAACATGTCCCTTGCTCACCGGTCATGGAAGACGGTGCCGGTTTTCTCACACTCCCTCACTGGTCTCCTACTTCTGCTCTGCTTACAGCGCTGGACTCCCTCCTAAGCTCATGGGGCCCAGGCATCAACCAGCTTCCAGGATCTCAGTCTGTCGGAAGTCTTTCATCGGCCTCGTCTCTCTCCTTCTCCTCTGCAGGCACTAAAGGACAGCAAGGTGGTGGAGATCGTTGAAGAGAAAGTCCGCAGGAGGGAGGAGCCAGAGAAATGGCCTCTTCCTGGTCCCCCGATAGTGGATTATTCCCAGACTGATTTCTCTCAGCTTCTCAACTGCCCGGAGTTCGTGCCACGCCAGCACTACCAAAAAGAGACAGGTAGGTACCTGCTGGCACGCGGATGTCTCCCTGCTGCCCTCATCTTTCCGCCCGCAGTCTCTCGGGGCTGGCCTCAGGAGGCCTGGAGGGATGAGGACCTCCCCTTTCCACCCTTCAGAGTCGGCGCCCGGCTCTCCCCGTGCAGTCACCCCAGTGCCAACCAAAACAGAGGAGGTCAGCAACCTAAAGACGCTGCCCAAGGGCCTGTCTGCCAGCCTTCCAGACCTGGATTCTGAGAATTGGATTGAAGTCAAGAAAAGGCCTCGGCCCTCCCCGGCACGACTGAAGGTGAGTGAAGCCTGTCCCCCGCCCTGGGGTCTAGGGGCCTGGCCTGGAGCTTGGGGAAGCGGGTGTCATACAGGCACAGAGCTCTGGGCTCTGAAGGGCTAGCAGGCAAGGTGGTGGCTCAGGGTTGTAATGCGAGCTGAGGTCATCAGGGACTGACTGCGGGATGGCTGATGCGGCGTGTTTCCATTTCCAGTGGGGACTACCCCTGAGCACAGCCTTAGCTCTGTGAGTTCCTGAGTGGTGGTTTTCACAGAAAGAGATCGTGTAGCTTCTGGCAGCAGTGTCTCATTAAGTACCAAGTGGTTCTTAGCACTTGGCTGTTTTACCCCAGTTAAGTCCCTGGGGCTAGATTTTGACTGCTTTCTCCCTGAATTTGTTCTGTCTGTATCTAAGCCCCTCGGAACCTCTGAAGAGGAAAGGGAGAGGGGGCAGAAATATGGCCTGACTAGATTTGAGTCTAGACTAGAACACAGGTTTCCTGCCACTGCTGACTGGTGACCATGGGGAGTTTCTTTAACATCTCAAGGCTTTAAGCATTCCCGTCATGGCTCAGCGGCAACGAACCCGACTAGTATCCGTGAGGACATGGGTTCAATCCCTGGCCTTGCTTGGTTAAGGATCCGGGGTTGCCATGAACTATGGTACAGGTCGCAGACGTGGCTTGGATCCTGTGTGACTGTGGTGTAGACCGGCAGCTGTAGCTCTGATTCAGCCCCTAACCTGGGAACTTCCATATGGCATAGGTGCAGCCCTAAAAAGACACAGGAATAATATTATCTCAGGGCTTCATTTTCTGCATTTTCAGATGAAAGAAAAGAGGGATTAGACTGCTTTAGAAATAGTAAGGCAATATATGAATAGTTGACCTTTAGTCTCCTTTCAGAGAAGTGTTTGAATCTCAAACTAAAATTACTACCGCTTTCCTAGGAGCAGCTTCTGCTCCATCCACCTTCCCATTCGCATCCCTTCTTCGGAGACATCTTTGATCTGGGGCTTGTGAGGAGGCTTTTGGGCCTCCCTTTCCCGTTGTACCCCTATGGCCGCTTCCCTCATCTCCTTCCTCCTCCCTGTCTTCACACACAGAACAGGCTGTGGTCCTCCAAAAAGTTTTAGAGATTAGTCTGGAATTACGAAGCAAACGGTAGTACGTGCACAAGGACCTTACAAGGTTCGGTCCTGCAGATCACGATGGCTTTGGAGAGGCAGGAGCCCCTTTTAGCCCCTGTTCCAGAATCAGAGCCCTCACTCCCACCTAAGGTTCCCGTCTTGAACCTTAAAAGAGAGTAGGTTTGGGGTTTGTACACAGAGCTTTTTGCACAAGCAAGGAAGTGACACTTAGGAGACACGCCGTGAGGCAGACAGGCGTTTCACCTCAGAAGTCTTGGGTAAACTTGGCCTGTCAGCACGCTGAAATACTTGGGTTTGACTGAAAGCAGCCTTATTTTCTCTTGCCTTTGGGACATGCTGGTTCTGCCTGGTATAGTCTTTGTCCCTGCCTTTGCTTATTCTTGTCCTTTCATAGTCTGTTCTTCCAGGAGGTCTTCCCTTACTGTTCCTGCCGCACCCCTAGTTGGTTAAGTGCCCCTTCCTGTGTGTGAGGCCTGTTTAAAATCTTCCCCATAATACATTGAGGTTGGCTGGTTGCTTGGTTGACTTTTCCTCCCACTAAACTGTGAGCTCCATAAGTTCAAGGACATGATCTTGTTCATTATCCTGCTTTTAGTGTTTTTATACAGGGCCCAGTACCAGTGTGTACTTGCCCAATTATCAAATAGTTGAAAACATCTGCTATCGCTCGATACCAGTCTAGGTCCTGAGGATATGATGGAAGGCAAGGCAGCTGTGGTTCTTGCCTGATGAAGCTTCCATTTCATTAGGAGATGTTGGGGATGGGAGTTCCCATCATGGCGCAGCGGAAACGAATCCGACTAGGAGCCACGAGGTTGCAGGTTTGATCCCTGGCCTCGTTCAGTGGGTTAAGGATCCGGCGTTGCCATGAGCTGTGGTGTAGGTCACAGACGCGGCTCGGATCTGGTGTTGCTGTGCCTCCGCATAGGCCGGCAGCAACAGTTCCGATTGGACCCCTAGCCTGGAAACGTCTATATGCTGAAGGTGCAGTCCTAAAAAGACAAAAAGGCAAAAATCAATCAATCGTTTAAAAAAGGGGGGGGGGAAGATGTTGGGGGTGGATCACCAGGGTGAATCAGCCTGTTGAACCTCGCCTGTGTGCCCACGCCCAGGCCCAGGTGCTGTGTAGGATAGAGATTTAGGTAAATGAGAACACAGTTCCTACATATTAGGGGACTTGTCGTCTCAGTGTTTGTGAATGACGGTGGTGTGAGCTGTGGTGGATGTCTTATGGGACATCATTTGCCCATGAAGCTGACTCCAAGGCTGGTGACTGTGACTTGCTGGCATTATCAGGGCCACACAGTTCTAAGTCTTATGTTGAGGAGCCAGGGTTTTTCTTAGGGGACAGTGACAGAGCCTGGTCTAAGGACTTCCGGTGTTTTTCTCTCTCTTTGGTCTGCCCCCATCCTAGAAGTCAGAGGAGCCCAGATTCCTCCACCCGACCGCTCAGCCGCAGCACCTGCCCTCTCAGCAGCTCATGTCCAAGGATCAGGATGAGCAAGAGGAACTGGATTTCCTGTTTGACGAGGAAATGGAGCAGATGGATGGACGGAAGAACACCTTCACCGCGTGGTCTGATGAGGACTCTGACTATGAGATTGACGACCGGGATGTCAACAAGATCCTCATTGTCACCCAGACACCACCTTATATGCGCCGGCACCCAGGGGGCGACCGCACAGGCAATCACACTTCGCGTGCCAAGATGAGTGCCGAGCTGGCCAAGGTTATTAACGACGGCCTCTTCTACTACGAGCAGGACCTGTGGACGGAGAAGTTCGAACCTGAGTATTCCCAGATCAAGGTGAGGCTCTGGCATAGCGGGGGTGGTGGGGTGGTGGTGTGTGTGGGGGGGTGCGCTGTAACATGGAAGAGGAAGGCTGACGAGCTGTGCGACTGTGGGCACACAACCTCAGTATCCTCATCTGAAAGGGGGAGAGGGTGATGCTTGACTTCTGGGCATCAAGAATGAGAAGAGATGTGTCAGTTCCTAATGCTGCCCCTGCGAGAGGTGGTGATTGTGCCTCTGGATCGTCCACACTGTTGTAAGTCAGCTAGACATTCCTCTGAGGAGTAGAGTAAGGATTGGATTGTCACTTCTATTTCTTTTTTTTTTTTTTTTTTTTTTTTTTTTTTTTTTTTTTTTTTTTTT